>CM008284.1:15469914-15748095 GCA_002319775.1 Fagopyrum tataricum
TCCGGGGGCGCGGGCGCACGCACGCAACGAGGCGGCGCGCCCACGCGGCCAGCAGGGCGACGGTGCAGAACCTAGCCCGTGAGTCCTCTTTCACTCTTCACGTGATAAAATCACGTCTATTCCATTCCAAAATCACACACATGCATAAACATACACATTCCAACATTAACCTACATTCAAAACATCTAATCCTAAGCTAAAGAGATGGAATCAAAGAAGAAGAGAAGGAGAAGAAGCAAAGAACTTACCACACCTGTGGTCCTAGGCTGCACAGAGGATCAACACCCAACACAACTAGATCTCAAGCTCATCACAGCATCCAACATCATCAACATCAACATCCTTACCAACAAAACACTTCCAAGCTTAAGAACACTCACACACACAAGATCAAAGAGGATGAAGGAGAAGCAAGAAGGACGTAGGGTCTGGAATGGGAAATGAAAGTGAAACCCGTGCTTAGCAAGGTAAGAAAGAGATAAAGAAAAGAGGGTAAAGCACGGGTCAAAGAAGTCAACAAAACCGGCTGCAGCCGCAAGAAACCGCGGGGGCGGTTCCCTGGGCCGCGGGAGCGGAAACCCACAGGGGCAGCAAACATGCTCGCGGGTGCGGCAAGGCCAATCTCGGCCAACGCTAAACTCGGCTAAAGTCCAATCTTGGTCCGAAAGACTAAGGCTCTTACAGTTGCAACCGGTTTCTTCCTTGTCTTCCAAGAAATAGGATTACACATACAATGTGAATCTTATTAAAACAATAAATTAACATCATTTAAAATGTTTAAAAGCGCAAATAAGCTAACTATATTAATTGAAATTGAACTTATTTAACGCGTTTTTACTTGATTAATATACTAATCATTTTTGTATGATTCATGTAATATACTAATGTAATATACTAAATGATGAATTTTCTAAATAACCTATTTAAGTTATGAAATTGAATATTAATGCACAACTTTTCATTTCTTTGGTTTCTAACCTAACGTGACAAAAACAAATAAATTCCTATGAAGTTCGTATTTAATGAAATATGTAATTTGGAAGATTTATAAAGGTCATTAGCCATATATAAATATATCATGTTTACAAGAATCTTCAACTAGATTATATTATCAAATTCAAAAATGTAACAAATCCGATTAAAAAACTATATATATCATTCAACATTAATTTAATGAGAAAAGATAATCGATGATAATTCATCACTCATATAAATGACGAAAGTATTCACGAACAAGTTTATACATCGAATAACAAGCATTTCATTCAAGCATTATTCAATTGAAATTATCAACATAACAAATCGTTTGATGGGATGACAAACACATAATGAAAGAAAATATCTTGCTTGAAGAATATTCACAAATTGTGTAGGATATACGATTAATACAAGTTCCTATAACCACAACCAATTTGGTTTTTTTCTTTTTACAGAATTCCTATCCGCATCACCCATTTGTCCGGAGCAAGCGTTGCTATCATAATCTTCTCGAACGCTTGATGATGTTCTCACTAGGTCATTCGAGTCTCCATGATATCATTCACCACTTTTATGAGTCCGAGAACACTTTTCTAGCTTCCGAGAAGATGACGACGGCAACACTTGCCATACACAAGATACAAAGCTGCTCGCTTTTCGGAAAAGTCGATGTCCAGACTTCGAGAAGGCTATATCTTTCTTGTTCACAAGGGTATGGTGGATTTAAATTTATTGATTGCAATCAAATTATATATCTTGTTGACGTTGTAAACGATAGCTTCAATCATATCTTGTGTTAAAGGGTTCTCTAAGAATGAATTTAAGAGATTTTTATTGTTAATAAAAATGAAAAGATTTGAAGATAATAATTGTTTCCTTTCGAAGATTTTCTAGTTCCTATTTATGAAAAACTTTGAACAGAGAATTTCTCGGTATGATACTTATGTGGGTAAAAAAAAATTTAATAAAATTTTACTTATATTTTTCCAATATTTTTAAAAAAATACAAAACCGAATAAACTAGTTCCTTATTTAATTTCATAATGATATATTAGGTTTTAGATGGTTGTCAGGTCAATATATATGATAAGCTTTGAACATAATAAATGGATTTTTGCACAACGTACTTATAGTTAGAGGTGTCAAAATCTAACCCGACCCACCCATAACCAAACCCAACTGATTCCGAATATGATATAAATAAAAGATTATGAGACCCGACCCGAGTTAAATCGTTTTGACCAAACTCATAACATATCTGAACCCGAAGTAAACCCCGATCTGAAATAGACCGAATCCCGAAGCATACCCAACTTGAAGCAAACCTGAACCCGAAGCACACTGACCCAAAACAAACCCGAAGTCTAAATAAGCCCGAACTCAACCCAAAACAAACCCGACTAAGTTGAATCTTCAATATTTTTCAATGATTTCTTCATTTTAATTGAAATAAATACCATTTTACTTATGATTATACGGAAATCTGATCATATAGGAATTAAACATAACATTATGCCTAGATATATATATATTATACACATTTTTTTATAAATAAATAATTAGAAGAAGAAAAATATATATATACTTGAATATATATTATTAATTTATTATTTAATATACTATATTTTAAATCTCATAATTTCTTGTTATAAATATTTGTTATACTCAATGTATTATAAAGTTATCGATATACGTATAAAAGCATATATTGCATGTAGTCATGTATTGAGAAAGTTTCACGTTGTTAGTCTAAGATACGAGAGCATTATGATATAATTATAATAAAATTAACTAGATTGTTATATTTTCATTATTTTCAAATTTAAATTCAAATAAATCCAACCATATCCACCACGATAAACATTACATACATTAATACAAAACTAACTTGAACAAGTCCGGTATATGTTAGATCAATTCCAAAACATCCGGCATACTTAACAAAAATTCCGACATGGATGAACAACAAATGCATTAACCTGAATAAACCCGACCCATATGAACCCGATCCACTTGAACCCGACCCCCTAAAGAACCCAAAAACACAAAGAACTGAAACCCGAAGGAACCCGATTGAAGTGACTCATTTTGACCCGCAACACGAAATAACCATGAACCCAATTTGACCCGACCCGACCCGACCCGACCCATCAAACCCGAAAGACATGTAGAATAAAATAATGACCCGACCCAAATAACCCGAACTCGATATGATCGGAACCCGACCGAAATGACCCGATTGACACCTATACTTATATTGTTTGATTGGAAAATTTTTAAATGTTTGAAATATTAAAAATAAATTGCCTAGATTTGGAAGACAAAAAAAATGTAAAGTAACAAATATGTATTTTTATTGTGTTTGTATCCGGATAATAAACCGAATATTATACTAATAATTTTCAACTCAAAATAATATAAGTATGGAAATTATTAAAATCGATATAAACTTTTATCGTATTTGTCAAAAATAATCCGACTTGTTTTTTTTCCCGGCCAATATACGGCTAACCTTATAAATTATAATGTGACAACCGGTTTCTCCATGTCTCCCAAGAAATAGAGTTACGTGTATGATGTGGCTTTTATATTACAAACAAATTAACATTAACTAATATGTTTAAAAGCGCAACTTTTCATTTTTTGTATGATTCGTGTAATATACTAAAAGGTAAATTTTTAAATAACCTATTTAAGTTATGAAATTCAATACACAACTTTTCTTTTTTTTTTTGATTTCTAAACCCTATAATTACAAAAATAAATAAATTCATATGATCGTATTTAATGAAACATGTAATTTGAAAGGTTTTAAAAGGTCTGTTACCCCTATATAGAAAATATCACGTTTATAAGAATATTCTACTAAATTATAACGTGTTTTCTAAACGTACCAGTAAAAATTGCTATTTAACACCGTAACAGTTGAGAACTTACTCAAGTGCGTAGCATATATTAATATTATAAAAAAGAGTAAATTACACAAAACCACCTCTTATTTACCCTATTTTTCACCTAACCACGCCTTATATTTTTTTTTTCTCATTTAACCACCTTATATTTCTTTCCGTTAACTACTGACCACCTATTTCCATTCCGTTACAATTCTCTGAAGACTGGTGGGGTCCAACAAATTCAGACTGGTGGGGTCCAACAAAAAAATGAAGAAGAAAAAAAAAATCTCACATGTTGGGTTCGAAAAAAAATTTAAAAAAAATTTCACCTCCATCTCCCTTGTCCTTTCTTCCTCAATGGAAAAACCTCTTTGGTACAAAGCCCGTGCTACCCAAACAAATTTATTACCTCAACTTCAAAATTTCAACCCCAAACTTCACCGTCAACACCCAAATTCACTATTACATCTTTCATTTCATCAAATTGGATCTTTTGATAGACTTTTTTTTTGTTAAGATTGTAATATTTTGTTCACGAACTCACACGAGACCGAAACACCTAAATCCAAAACAAGCCTCTAAAAAAATCCAAAATAGTCTAATCGATTGTTATAGTCCGAAGTCGACGGTGTATAACTCAAAAGGATGCAATTACACCTCTGAATATTAGATATTTGGCTTGTCAAAAGGTAAAAGATACGAGGAAGAAGACAAACAAAAAACCCCATAACTAAGCACTTTACAAAATGAAAAACAACAAAGGTACCCCAAATCATAGCTGACCCTCTCCCCCACACACCCACACACACGAAGACCACTGCTGCTAGATTCACCAATTACATATTCTTCTTCTTCTGAACTTTGTGGGAAAAAGATAAGTTTGTAGGGATAATTGTTAGGAACAATTTTTCAAAGTAAAAATATCTTTTGTGGGTCCTACTGTTCTTAACGGAAGGTGGATGGAAAATGTGAGGGTGGTTAACTGTTAACAAAGATATACTTTTAAGTGGATAGATGGAAAAATATATATAAGAGGTGCTTACGTGAAAAAGAGGTATATAATGTGTAGTTTAATTATTTTTAATTATTTTTATTTTTTCTCGGACTCCAACTGCGCTCTCATATGCGTAGTTGGAAACCAGTCAACTACGCACGCGAAGTGCGTAATTACGGTAACAAATAGTGATTTTCGCCGTACGTCTAATAATCCCCGATTACGTGTATAACATCAATTACAAAACTTAGACAAACTCGGTTAAAAAAACAATGGATATCATTCAATCAATTTACATTAATCCAATGAGAATAGATAATCGATGACAATTCATTGCACATATAAACGAATTGAAGAAAGTATTTGTGATAAGTTTATACATCGAATAACAAATATTTCATTTAAATATTATTCAATTGAAATTACCAACTTAGCAAATCATTTGATGGATAATGAAAGAAAATATCTTCCTTGAAAAACATTCACAAATTGCGTAGGATACACAAAATTACTACGAATTTCTATAATCCAAACCACGTTTCTATTTAAAGGAATTCCAATCCACATTGCCCGTTTATGCGAAATAAGCGTTGCTTTTACAATCTTCTCGAATGCCGGATAATTTCCTCCTTGTCTTTACCTCTGTCTTATTTTTATTGACTTTTTTTTTTACCTCTATCTTATTTTTATTGACTTTTTTCTTACCATTATAATATATCTCTACATGTTACTAATTATTTCTTCATCACACACATTTTTGTATGCTGTACTAAGTACCTAGAACTAATTAAGGATTGACCTGTGTATCTATACAATCAATCAATGCCTCAATATATAGGCTTGGAAATCTTTGTCCCCTCTTGGGGGTAAGTGGAGCTAGCTGCAAGAGTTAGCTACACAAGTTGTTCAAAAACTCGATGTTGGGCTACCTCGAGTGGTTTGTCTTCCTTGTCGAGTGGGTTTCTCCTAAGCATCTAGTTGTTCCACCAACTTAGGTTTGTACTCTTTGTTCGAGTGCGTTGTCTTCTTCTCTCGAGTTTTGTGTCTTCTTTGCTCGAGTGATGATGTAAACTCGAGAGACGTTAAAAAGTGTGCATTTTAGCTTCCATATTCGAATGGATGTGTCCACCTTGCTCGAGTGAAATATCACTCGAGGTACCACTCAAGCAACGTTGAATCTTCTACAACTATATCTTCTTTGGTCGAGTGAAGTGTCTTTCTTGCTCGAGTTCTTTGTCTTCTTTGCTCGAGTGAAAGCCTTCCTCTTGGCCTCTAATCTTTTGATAATTGCAGTAGAAATCCAGTAGATTGGATTTATTTCTGAACAGATTTATATAAATAAATCATATAAGGTTATTTACTTGGAGTTTATTTTTAGGTTTATTTTTCTTCAAAAGACACTTATGTCCCTCGAAAAAATATAAAAGAATAATGTCGAATACCCAAGGATGAACCAAGAATATCGGGATAAAAAAGCACAAGGCCAAAATTTGGCTTTAAACAAAATTGAACCAATCCAAGCAAAAATAACCTTGGTCCAATATGTTTATTTTTAAGTGGTTTATAAATTCAAATAAACCCATAGAAAAATAAACCAATTCCAAGTAAACACTCACAAAAATTACGTGATTTCAAAACGTACCGGCGAAAATCACTATTAGTCACTGTAATTACGCACTTCGCGTGCATAGTTGAGAACTCACTCAACCACGCATATGGGGGGGTGCGTAGTAGTAGTAGGAATTTTTATTTATTTTTCTTAGAACTACTACGCACCTCATATACACATGCGTAGTTGAAAACCATTCAACTACTCACGCGAAATGCGTAGTTATGGTACTAAATAAAAAAAAAATTTAACTCTCAAATAAAACTCATAGTTTATAAACCAAATAAAATACAAATAAAAGTTAGTCCCTTAGATTCTTAATGCACCACAAAATGGACTTTTTATGTACGATTTTTTTCTTAGAAAAATATTGTAATTCACCGTTTAAATGTTTGGTAAAATAAGAATGAATTTTGGCGGGGAGCAGGTGGATAAGATCTCAATTCAACGGCTATCAAGAATAAGAAAATCAATTTTCGGGAAGATAAATAAAGAAACGAAAAAGAGAGTCCAATTTTCGCTACACAATCACAACCGCTGAGCTTGGTGAATGTGGATAGCAACAATGGCTGCTTCTTCAACCACCTTGTCCTTTACAGCGCTCTGCTCCTCCAGTTCTTCTATTCCTAGACTCACTTACAAGCCCTCGCTTAAATTCGCCGGAAATGTTGGACGTAAAATCCGATCTCCCACTAGGTTGAACGGCGCTGGTTTCGCGGAGATCGAACCTGATCTAAATGAAGATCCTACTGATCGTTGGGCCACCAACAGTATTAGCCCCGTATGTTTGCTATCTCTTTCTGTCTCATGTGTTTGCGTCCGATAATATTAGGGTTACAGAATCGGGAAAAATCGTCATCGATTTCCTTTGATAGCTTCTCTAGTATTGTGGCTATTACTTGATTTTGTACTGCTGATATGATTGGAGGAGAATCAATGATGATATGAGAATCTTATTGATGTTTTACAGGATGAATTCGATTATGGAGTTTATGACGGACATCACACATATTATGAAGGCAATGCTAAAGGTAGTTGAACTATTTCTCCATCAATTCAATTCATCTGATTAAGAGTTCTACCCCTGATGCCTTGATGAGTTAGTGATTGACTGTATTTGATTGGCATAGGAACGTTTTTGGAAACACTGGCAGAAGAATACAATTCTATGGAACCTCCTACTGGATTTCAAGGTTTGACATTCATGTCTATGAATGTAAAATTAATTACTTCTCTTCTTCTTTGGCCTCTAATCTTTTGATAATTGCTTTGTGCAAAATTTCTATGAAGATTAACACTGGTTTCCTTTCTTTGGCAGGGTTTATATCTTGGATTTTCCTTCCAGCTGTAGCTGCTGGGTTATACTTCAATGTTCCGGTATTATAACCTGCTCGTAATGACAATGAAACATTCGAATACAGAGGAATTTGTGTTTTCTCATACTATATGAACTGTTTCTGCAGGGAGAGTACTTATTCATTGGAGCAGGTTTGTTTACAGTGATATTTTGCATCACTGAGATGGATAAACCTGACCAACCTCACAATTTCGAACCACAAATCTACAATATGGAGAGGGGTGCTCGGGACAAGTTGATATCGGACTACAACACCATGGATATCTGGGATTTCAATGAGAAATATGGGGATCTTTGGGATTTTACTCTGAAAAAAGATGATATCAAAAAGAGATGATGAAATATTTTATAGCCCAATCTTGTGCATATTTATCAAGTATGAGGTATACTATACTTTGGCTCAAATTTCATGTACCAGCTGCAAATGAATACTAGATGTATCCTGTAAATCAGAGAAATATGATATGTTGAATACTACGCGAACTCCGCTGTGCTCTGCAGATAAATGTATCCTGGTTGTGCTGCATTAGGGAAATGAAACCTAAAAGGTATGAAGAATTTGATGTATATTGACATCAATAAATCTTAGCTTTAATGGCCTCTTCGTTAAATTCATGCTGGTTGAGACATTGAACTGCAGTCACAACCACATACTTAAAGTACATCAGCTTTAATGGCCTCTTTCATAAGGCATGTCTTCGGGTTCCTGTGACTGTTGTCCTTTTTTGACTACCTTGATTAATAGTAATGGCTACCTTTTCATAGGACATTCTTCTTGTGATTTTTTTGTCTAACTTGTCAAGTTGGACAACTAACTATTGGATTACACAATCTCAAATTGCAACATGTGAAGGATTAATTACTGCAACATGGCATTTTCCCGATAAATAGATGAATCTTCCTCATATTCAGCAAGAATCAAACAGCCATGAAAGTACACATTATGCTTTTCATCTCCCACCTCATATACTTTCTCATCCACCATTGCCAAGCTCAGCCTAGCACTCAGGGCTACCCTTGCAAACCCAACCGAACCACCTCGAGCTATCCCTGCAACACCTACGCCTTCTATCGGGCTGCACCACCCAACCACTTGGAGTTAGCCGATGTGGGCGACCTCTTTTCTGTCAGCCAGCTAATGATATCAGAGCCCAGCAACATCTCTTCGCCTACTTCCTCTCTCTTACCTGATCAGCCCCTCCTTGTACCCATCTCCTGTGGTTGCAGCTTTGTTCGGAATCTAAGTATGTCCATCTCCTATTCCAATTTGACTTACAGGATTCAATCAGATGATACTTTCTGGTCTGTTTCCACTATTTATTACGAAAATCTCACTACTTATCAATCTGTTGAAGCTGTGAATCCTACCCTTGTCCCTACTGACCTTTCCACTGGCCAGGATGTAATTTTCCCCATCTTTTGCAAATGCCCCAATCAGACCCAGATGGCAAAAGGCGTGAAATGGCTGATTTCTTATGTTGTTCAGCCAACTGATGATCTCAGTTCTATTGCTACTAGGTTTGGTACTTCAAAGGAACAGATTGTTGACGTCAATGGGAACAAAATTCAACCTTCTAGTACTATTTTTGTGCCTGTTTCTAGGCTTCCCCGGCTCCACCAGCCAGTTGGGGTTGCTTCAGGACCATCCGAGTCTAAGAGCGAAGATCATAAGGGTGATGTGACGAGTTTGTATGTTGGTTTAGGTGTTTGTGTTGTTTTGTTGTGTTTGGTCGTTGGGTTTTGGGTTCATAGAGAGATATCATTTAGAAGGATGTTTAATTTACAAAATCTGGATAGAAAGGAGAAGAGCTTGGATATGGGAATTATAACAGTAAAAGGGAAAGATTCTTGCAATGACGTGGATGTGAATTTTCTGTCTGATGTCTCTGATTCTTTGGATAAGTATAAAGTGTTTGAGTTTGAAGATTTAAGGGCTGCAACTAATGGGTTTGATGTGAAGTTTTTGATTCAAGGATCTGTTTACAAAGCATGTATCAAAGACAAGGTTTTCGCAATCAAGAAGATGGGATGGAATGCTTATGAAGAACTGAAGATTCTGCAGATGGTATTAAAAAAAAAAAAAAAATTCTGTTCATTTTTTTAATTTATTTTGCTGATGATTTTATTTTGATTGTAAAGGTAAATCATGGGAGCCTGGTGAAGCTAGAAGGCTTCTGCATAGACCAAGATGACGGCGGTTGCTATCTAGTCTACGACTACATAGAAAACGGATGTCTCAACTCGTGGCTACGAGACAACAAGAAGAAGGAGAAGCTCACATGGAAAACAAGGCT
This sequence comes from Fagopyrum tataricum, assembly GCA_002319775.1. Taxonomy (NCBI): domain Eukaryota; kingdom Viridiplantae; phylum Streptophyta; class Magnoliopsida; order Caryophyllales; family Polygonaceae; genus Fagopyrum; species Fagopyrum tataricum. The sequence goes on from CM008284.1 coordinate 15,480,041, forward strand.
AAGGATCGCGACAGACATAGCGAACGGTCTCCAGTACATACACGAACACACAAGACCACAAGTAGTCCACAAGGACATAAAAAGCAGTAACATCCTCTTGGACTCAAACATGAGAGCCAAGATAGCTAATTTCGGTTTGGCAAAATCAGGATGCAATGCCATAACAATGCACATTGTTGGAACTCAAGGATACATGGCTCCTGAGTACTTAACTGATGGCGTGGTTTCGGCTAAGATGGATGTGTTCTCATTTGGAGTGGTTATGCTCGAATTGGTGTCGGGTAAGGAGGCTGTTAGTGAAGACAGGGAGGTTCTATGGGCGAATGTGAAGGGACTTTTGGAGGCTGAGGAGAAGGCTAAGTGTGTTTCCGAGTGGATGGATCAAATGTTGCTCGAGGACTCGTCGTGTTCTATTGAGAGTGTGATGAGTGTTGTGGCTATTGCTGTTGCTTGTGTGAACAAAGATCCTTTCAAGAGGCCAAGTATGATTGAGATTGTGTATGGATTGAGCAAGGGGGAGGATCTTTTCTCTATCTTGTCCTGTGGAGATGGATTTGTACCTCTAGTTGTAGCAAGATGAACCCTTAGTATATACATTGCATCACATTATCATATTTGTGTAATTTAGATTGCTTATACAATCATTGAGAAATAAGTTGCGGATGAGGATTTTGACTTTATTTGGGATTGTACTTTTCGTTACAGGGTTATCTTGGTCTAATGGCGCGAGTTTGTCTTATCTTGGTCTAATGGCGCGAGTTTGTCTGCAACAGCGTTGATTTTTCTGGAAATAATGTTGACTTGAACATGAATTCAGATAAATAATGGAAATGTCTAAGATAATAAGATCGATTTCCAGAGGAGGTTCCCATATGTTTTTAATGGAGTTGTGCACCCACATTGCCCATAGTCATGTGTTATGGTCTCTTGTGATATAACCGAACGCGCAATGGCCATCGCTTGTTTTCGATCCATTAAGGTTGAGTTTTAAATTACCTTATATTGGTTTGGTCCATTGTATTTTTTCTAGTTTTCTCTTTTAAGTATCTTTTGTTTGGGTTTTCAGAGCTGATAGTGTTCTATTCTCGTATTTGGTTAATACCATTTAGGTAAGGTTATTGTTTTATTATTAAAGATATGCTTGTTTCTCATGTACCAACTATTTCACCATGCGACGGTTATGTTTATCATAGTTTCATCATTGAATTGTTGTCTCATGTGATATAATGTTTTTGGAAATCTACTACTCGATGTGTCTATAAGTTTGAATTATTCTTTTGTCTTAATATCACGAATATTGTTGATAGTGTATGGGCATTTGAGAAAACATGTTTTGCACTTTCATACGGGTGCTGACATAATATACATGTTATGGGTACTAAGACTTTTTGCCTTTGAAGGTTTTCTTTTGTTAGTAGTCCATCTATTGACAATATCCACATAAAAATTTTAATTTTTGACATAATGTTTATTTAGACCCCAAATTCATGTATTATCGTGTTGGGTTATCCTTTCATCTTTTGCAATATATGTAGTGTTGCTTTAGTGGAGAAGCAACCACCTTTCCTCTTGGCCTAATACAATATATCTTGGATGTTATTGATTGGCAATGGATTGCTAATGATTCTATCATACATGGTTTGCGGGATTAGTTCCAAGTAGGTTGCTTATTTTTCCATGGTCCCATTTATTATTTGTAATAAGCAAAGTTACTATGTCTCCCTTATTCATTATAAAGTCCTTGTTCAAAACATTGTTGTAGCGGTTGATCGACTATCCAAGGATCTTCAAGTGCATTCAACCTCATAATTTCACTCCCATTTGCGATTGGTTCACGAACATTAATTTCTTCTATTACTTATATGATCCAAGTCTAATATGTTTTTTATTCAAAAAAATTGTATATACATCCTTAAACTTATTAAGAGACTAAGAACTTCACATTCCTACAATGTTCATTGAGCTTGGGCACCAACGCCCATTATTGGAATTACTTTTTTTTTCTAAATACTAGTTAACATGCGCGTGCAATGCACACGCATAGTTTGATTAGTCATTTTTGTTAATATCGAAAATGGAACTTTCATGTATTTCTATTGACTCGTAAATAGATTTTGTCATCAATAAATATATTATTTCTAGTTAGACGGCACATGCATAGATCGAGAATTTGTAGTAGATATAAGAGATATTAATTGAACCGAATCACATAAATTTACCTGTAAATGAGAACGATGATAAAAGTACGGTTTTCCTTTTTAAAAATATATTTGTGAAGTAATAAGGTTAATGAATAGTAGTAAAATGTCGTAGCACTTGCTTACAGATGAGGATGAGAACGGTCGACAAAAAGAAAATGAAATCGAAGACAAAAGGTGTATAAGTACAATTATTTACAACTTCCAATGAAATCAAAGACTATGTGAGGCCAATAATGAACTGATTTTTTTGTTTTCTACAAACTCTCTTTTTACTACACCTTGAAAATTGCATGATATAACATATTAATTAGTTATTTTATTTTTATAAACTTGTTAAAAAAATATCTTAAAATAGGATGCATATTTATTTATCACACGCAATGTGAATTCTAGTGTGACTATGGTTATATAAAAAATGTTTTATAAGCAATGATCATATAACGATGACCTTTCATGATGAGGCGCGTTTATCTATATATCCGATGCACAAAATGGTTGAGCATGATGGTACTTAAGATATTAAGTGCAATTCAACCCCTTATTTGAGGTTATGTTTTACACTTTCAATTTGAATAATTTTTAAAAATTAGTGAATTTGCTATAAATCATAAAATGATGAATTTGATGAAAAAGAGTTAAATAAATAAAAAAGAGAATGAAAATTTTGTATATTTACCAATGGAAGTGACCAAATGCACGGTCAATGACATGAGAACCAAGAAAACTATAACCATCATGACTCGTGTATTTCCTTGCATTGTAGTCATGACTAATGAGTTGAATGTAATTTTTGTTTTTAAATTTATTCGATGTATGATGTTTGGTGTTTTCTTGAAGATTTTGTTCTTTGGTAGTGTGTATTTATATTACTTGATGTCTCATTATATCATTATGTGTCAATAGGGTAATCTAACAATTATTATAGGTAAAATATAATTTGATTCAAAAGTATTACTTTTTGTACAATTACATTAGGTGTAAAGTTACACTAAATAAGGACAAAAGTGATTTATTACATAATACATAAGATATGTTTTCATTTTATAATTAAGAAATGAATCCAATTGTGTATTGGTCTAAATATTTTCGTCTACTTTTAGAGATTATAACTCCTATTGTGAGAAGAATGTTCATCGATTAAATGGGTGAATCTACTTTTAAATACTTTTATTTACAAATTTTGTTAATTGGGTGATGTACGTTTTAATCAAATTTCGTTACAACAAATTCTAGTATATAATAGATTGAATCATTTCAATTTCAAATCTAGTAAGTCACAAATATCTTGAAGGGTTCTTGTTAATGGAACACATTGATGGATACGACCTTTTCCCTAATTATTCATTATTTGTATGAATTATTTTTCTATTTTGAATTTTACTTATGATCTCTGCAGTTTTTGTTGTCCTGAATTATGTTTGGTACTTTATCATAATCAGTTTTCTTTTTGTTTTTTTTTTTCAACTTTCACTCAAAATATATTTCGGAATCGTGATTTTAATTTTTATCTTGGCTTGACTTCATCGAAGTACCATTAACTTTTGGCCGATCGACATCATTCATCCAATCGACATCGTCTCAAACAAAGCTCCAACCTAAGACGTGCAACACAATTTTATCTTAACTCTGTCCAAACTAAGACGTGAAATCGTCTTAAATAAAGCTCCAAATTAATAATAAATCTCTTATAATTAAAGATATGGAACAATATGAATATGAAAATGAAAGTAAACTACTACACATGATAATCCTTTATTTGATCAAGATCCTTAGGATGGTAATGGTATTAAAGTTGAGCAAGGAGCATGTCTAGTTGTTAGGTGAGTCTTGCAAGCACATCCCAATTCTATTAAGGATAATGTAAGAGAGAATTGGTTTCGCACTAAGTGTAAGGTGAAGGGTAAGATATGTATCTTCATTATAGATGGATAAAAAATTTTAACTTGATAAAAAAAGTAGGAGATTTGAAGATTCACAAGCAATTTTTCATTACTGATAACATGATTTATCGACCTAGTTTAGATGATCATATAGGTAGATTTTCCCTTTCCGCATTCATGTTTTTGCCTTAGTTTGTGTCTTTTATGCTTGTTTAGTTCTACTTTGCAAGTATAGATGTCTACACACACTTTTGGTGTCATTGCAGGTATTTCGGCGCATTATGAAGCTAAAACGATGCATTTGAGGACTAAGCCTCGGAGTGGATGCTAGGAGCAATCTCACGAGCTAATGAAAGGCGAAGAAGTCGAGCTAGGAACGCAAGAGACGTTTTTCAGCAACATTGGATAGGCATCTCGGCCGAAGTATCCAAGCCGAGACAAGTTCCCGAAGAGAGGAAACCATCTCGGGCGAGATCCATACATCTCGGACCGAGATTTGGCTACTGTTTTCTATCTCGGTCAGTGAGATAGCTGGGTGACTTGACCGAGATCCTAGGAGATTGTGACAAATCTCGGCCGAGATTCCACCCGAGATTCTTCCCTGAGCGTCAATGTTATATTATTTCGGACTTTTAGGCCCAACCTGTATCTTTTGACAGGTTGTTGGTTATAAAAGTAGGGTTCCGAATACTTCCAAAGGGTCTCACTTTACTCTCCCTTTAGTCGCCTTTTAGTTCCGTTTAGCTCGTAGCCGTCGGGACAATAGGAGAAGCCGTCTCCTACTTCACTTCATTTTTTATACCTTGATCATTGTTAGATCAGTAGTTTTTAGGAAAGATCTAGTCTTTTTTCTTTATTTCAAGTTCAAGACACGATTGGCATGATTGAGACAGTTTGTTTTGCGATTTTAGATTTAATAAAGTTGGGTACTTGATAACATGATTTATCGACATGTTGCATTCATGCATTTAGTTAGATTTTCCCTTTCTACATTCATGTTTTGGCCTTAGTTTGTGCCATTTATGCTTGTTTAGTTTTACTTTGCAAGAATAGATGTCTACACACACTATTTGTGGCTTTGTAGGTGATTTGGCACATTTTGGAGCTAAAACGACGTATTTGAGGATCAAGCCTCGAAGTGGATGCATTGGAGCAAGAATACGTGCACGGGAAAGGGCTAGGAATCGAGCTAAAGGCGTGAAGGAACGACGAAGAGGCATCTCGGCCTTGATCTCGGTCTGACCAGACTAAGATTGGCCTGATCTCAGCCGAGATCCCTTGATCTCGGACCGAGATCCATGATCTTGGACAAGCTGGAAAGTTACTGTTGTGAAATCTCGGTTTCCATCTCGGTCCCGATCGCAGCCGAGATTTTTGACCGAGATGCCCATGACGCTAAAGACAAAGTTGAAATCTCGTCCCCAACTATGACAAATCTCGGCCGAGATCCTTTTGTTATTCCTTTTGTTATTTCTTTATTTGTCTTTGATATGATTGTTATTGGCTAGAACTTTGTGGTTCCAAGGTTGAAAGGAATTTGTTTATGCCTTGGATTATGATGCAATAGTTTGAGTTTATGTTTGGTTTGTTTAGCCTTGAAATCCTGGTGGTTAGTTCGGACTTGAACCTAGTTAGAATCCTTCTAGCTAGTAAACAAAGTTGGTATTGAGACTTACCCGGTGATATCCCTTCTTAGATACCTTAGAGAATTGATCCTAGGTAATAAAAGTTTATCCTTTATTGGTCGATATCTTTTGTGTAATAAATTTTATATTTATTTATTTATTGAAATAATTAAACAACAATACAATGTTTTATTTTCCTAGTAATATCTTTCGGTGGATTTCATAGTCTCATATATGATGCCTATTTTTCTAACATTTATAGTCCATCCTTGTTGGTACCTACATAAAAGAATAATTCAAGTAATTAGACAATAAAAACTCATGGATGAAACAAAATATATCATACCTAGATCGTTATATGATATTTAAAACGGTATATGTAACACCCAAAATCCGTAGGACTCGGGGCGCTACTAGGCTAGGATCTCACAATGGATCCCGACCCTAGCCTGACAACAAGTTCATTGAATCTTACAACAAGGCACAAATAGATTAAAACCAAAACATCAAACTGTATATATATATATATATATATATATATATATATAAACGGTTACAGAAGAACCGCTAAGTACAAACCAAACATAACTGTACATACAAAATGTCATATATCCCACGCATAACCTAGTGTACGGAGCCCTCAACGGATCACCCACTCTGGATCACTCTGCATCTCTCCTAACCTGCAAAGGATCTACAACACGGTATAAAACCGTTAGCTAACCATATACATATTTATAGAAGATGCAAGAGCACAAACACACTTCAGGAATCATAACATATAAACATGTTGTCACACATTTACCCAGTTAATTATCTTTATAAAGTCCAACACTCAAATCGTATATATATATATATATATATATATGTGACACAAGGATTATATATATAATCCTCGCCTCTGAGTGCTATAGCTAGCTGGAGTGGTATAAGCGCACCTTCCCGTATACCATAAGGAGTGGTAAGTGTCCTTCCCGTATACGAGATCTAGCCGGACTACAGAGAACTTCCCTAACTCCACTACGGGATGAAAGGCAAGTTGTCACAGCCACTACAATGAGCGGTCACTAAACCATAAGTCGGTAATAATCAATATCGCATGCTATAAAGCATATAACAAAAACCAATCATGCATACATCCAATATAAGGATGGTAGCTAAGTAAGTCCTATGGATTTACCTCAACCTCGAAGTAATCTCAACCACGATCAACTCCAAATCTGGAGGACAACACTACCTAATAACAAGGTATAAAGAGATATCAAATCTCCTATCAATCAAAGGGGTCACACCTAGACCCAAGGGATCCATAAGGATCATATCCAACTTATAAACCTCAAGGCCATAACCCGAACCTATCGATATCATACTCATCATCGTTCTATCCATATATACGTACCTAGCATGTTACTAACCCGCTCATACTAGGAAAGGAAAGGATCTACACTACTCTAGGTAGATCCGGGACAAGACGCACCTGCGTGACAAGAGGAACGCATGGGCGAAGCAAGGCAAACCGCAGGCGCGGCGACACACTGGCGTAGGCGCGGTGACCGTGGCCGCGGGGCGGCGACTCGCTGGCGCGGGTACGGCGGCTTCCACGCGCGGGGGCGGCGACAGTGCAGAATGGCCTTCCCCGACTTCTTTTCGACTCTTTACGTGAGGAACCACGACTTCATCATTCCATAGCCAAACATATACACGTATATACACATTCCAACATCAATATACATCCAATCACATCTAATCCTAAGCTAGGGAAGAGGAATCAAGGAAGAAGAAAGAAAGAAGAAGCAAGAAGCTTACCCACTGCAATGGTCTAGGTAAGGAAATGATCACAAACACCAACAACTGACTCCCACTCTCAGCAGTACACATCCACACATCAACATCCACCAAAGCCACACAACCAACTCTTCTAAACCAAGGAAACTCAAGCAAGATCAAGGAGAAGGAGAAGAGAGAAGAAGGACATGAGAAAGCTGAAGAAATGAAGATGGAACCCTTGGTCAGCAAGCCAAGGGAAAGGCTAAGAAAGAAGGAAAGGAAAGAGAGTAAAGCACGGGTCAAAAGTCAACAAAGTCAGCTGCAGCCGCAGGAAACCGCAGGGGCGGATCACTGGACGAGCCGTAGGGGCGTCACCACGGACCCGCGGGGCGGCTACATCTTAGCTCGGCTCCTAAAGACTAAGGTTCTTACATCTCACCCCCCCCTAAAAACAAGTTTCGTCCCGAAACTTGTGAAATCCTCAAACCACTCGGACTCATAAGCCGAGGTACAACTCTCTCTATAAGCTCAAACACGTGCATGGAGGAAATCATCATCTCCAGCAGCAAGATCACTATACTATCTAAGGCATAGAGGTAAACCATCTCTAGTCAAATCATCATCACATCACAAGGGCATAGAGGAAAAACATCTCTAGCCAAATCATCATCATAACAGAAGGGCATGGAGGAAAATCATCATAACTATCTCCAGCTGAACCCTAATCGTATCACAATATCATGGAGGAAAGAGCCATCTCCAGCTATAAATAGCAATCGCACTAGCACAACAAGATCTTCTAAGATCACATATCACATCATAGCTAGTACGAAAATAAACACATCATAGCATATAAGCACATAAGCATAACACTCACCCAGATAATACTAAGATCTACTCGTCGATCCTACCTGGTACATCTATCTCGGCATAGAACTCTGGATAGTTTCTCTGAATACTATCCTCAGTCTCCCAGGTAGCCTCATCAGGTCCTCGTCTCGACCACTATATCCTCAACATAGGAATGTCCTTAGAACGCAAGCGTCTCATACCTCGTTCTAGGACTGCAATCGGATGCTCAACAAAAGTTGGTCCGGCTCGACCACCAAATCATCATAACTCACAATATGTCTCGGATCTGGTATATACTCCCTCAGCTGAGACACGTGAAACACAAGGTGAACACCCTCTAATCTTGGAGGCAAAGCTAATATGTATGTTGCGCTCCCAACCCGATCCAAAATCTCGAACGGTCCGACATATCGGGGGCTCCACTTCCCCTTAATGCCTAAGCGTCTAACACCTCGTGTCGGAGATACTCTCAGCCACACATGGGCTCCCACTCTGAACTCTAGGGGTCTACGCCTCCTATCTGCATAAGACTTCTGACGGCTCTATGCAGTCAGCATCCGCTCTCTAATCAGTGCTACACGAGCCACATCATCCTGATTCTGATCAGGTGTCAAACCATTAATACTACTCTGCTCATGCCAACATAACGGAGTACGACATCTCTGACCATACAGTGCCTCATATGGGGCCATCCCAATAGATGCATACCAGCTGTTGTTGTACGAGAACTCAACTAGTGGGAGATGATCCGTCCACACTTGTCCCCAAACCAACACACAAGCTCGCAGCATATCCTTCAGTGTCTGAATGGTCCTCTCTGACTGACCATCTGTCTGAGGATGTAACGCAGTAGTGAAGTGCAAACTCGTCCCCAAGGCAGTCTGAATCTGCCGCTAGAACCTCGAGGTAAATCGTCCATCTCTGTCTGACACGATCATCCTCGGTACACCATGGAGTCTCACTATCTGCCTAGTGTACTCCTCTGCTAATCTGCTCACTGGCCACGTTTCCCGAATAGGAATAAAACGTGCCGTCTTCGTCAGTCTGTCCACTATAACCCAGATGGCATCAAAGCTCCTGCTCGGTCTAAACCCAGTCACAAAATCCATGGTGACGTCCTCCCACTTCCTCTGTGGAACAGGTAGTGGATGGAGCTCACCTCCAGGTGTGAAATGCTCGATCTTGACTTGTTGACAGGTCGCACACTGTGCCACAAATTTGGCCACATCGGGCTTCAGCCCTCCCCACCAAAATGAACGTCTCAAATCCTGGTACATCTTACTCATACCTGGGTGCACTGAATAAGGCGTACAGTGAGCCTCCTGTAATATCCTCTGGCGTAGATTCGCATCAGTGGGTACACAGACGCGACCACGGCGTCTCAATACTCCATTTGCTCCTATAAGGAACTGTGGTACCTCATCCCTGGACATCCTCTCTCGGATCCTCATCAAGGTCGAGCAGGTCACCTGCTTTTGTTGGATCTCACTCAACAGATCAGGAATAACCTCTAAAGTAGTCAACTAGGTGTCCTCATCAGGAAACTGAATATCCAACTCTAACCAGACTATATCCCTTTGTAACTGATGTTGAACTGTCAGCCTCGCAATCGCCTGCTCTCGAGGCGTCTTCCTACTCAGGGCGTCGGCGACAACGTTTGCCTTCCCCGGATGGTACAAAATCTCCATATCAAAGTCCTTGATCAGCTCAAGCCGTCTACGCTGGTGGTTATTCAATTCTCGTTGCGTGAAAATATACTTCAGACTCTTATGGTTTGTGTAGATCTGACATGTAGCACCATACAGGTAATCTCTCCAGATCTTCAGTGCATGAACTACCGCTGCTAACTCCAAATCATGAGTCGGGTAGTTCTCCTCATACGTCTTTAGCTGTCTAGACGCATATGCAATCACTCTGCCTCGCTGCATCAATACACATCCCAAGCCTAGCTTGGATGCATCATTGTAAACCACAAAATCAGCTGTACCCTCTAGCTGTGCCAAAATAGGAGCAGAAGTCAGACGTCTCTTCAGCTCCTCAAAAATCTGCATACACTGATCAGGCCATACAAATCTGGTAGTTTTCTCAACAGACTCGTCAGTGAACGGGTAATCACATAAAATCCCTCCACAAAGCGTCGGTAATACCCGGCTAGGCCAAGAAAGCTACGTATTTCCTTGACGTTCGTCGGTGTCGTCCAAGCTGCTACTGCCTCGATCTTTTCCGGATCCACCTTGATCCATTCAGCTGAAACAACATGACCCAGGAATGCTACCTCTGGCATCCAGAACTCGCACTTAGAGAACTTAGCATAAAGTTCTCTATCTCGTAAAACCTGTAATACAGTCCTCAGTTGCCCTGCATGCTCCTCTCTGCTACGAGAGTACACCAGAATATCATCTATGAAGAGTACCACAAACTGATCCAGGAAGTCGATGAATATATTGTTCATCAACTCCATAAAGACTGTTGGGGCATTCATAACCCCAAATGGCATCACTACAAACTCGTAGTGCCCATATCTGGTCCGGAACGCTGTCTTGTGCACATCCTGCTCTCTCACCCTCAACTGGTGATTCCCTGAACGCAGGTCAATCCTGGAGAACACAGTCGCTCCCTGAAGCTGATCTAATAAGTCATCAATACGAGGCAATGCATACTTGTTCTTGATGGTCACCTTGTTCAGCTCTTTGTAATCAATACACAATCTCAACGATCCGTCTTTCTTCAGCACGAAGAGGACAGGTGCTCCCCTTGGGGATACGCTAGGGCGGATAAAACCCTTCTCAGCCAACTCCTCGAGTTACTTCTTCAGCTCCAACATCTCGACAGGTGCCATCCTATATGGGGCCTTCGAGATCGGTCTCGTACAAGGCTCTAAGTCAATGCCAAAGTCCACACTCCTCTGAGGCGGCAAACTGGACTACTCAGTAAATACATCTGTAAACTCACAAACCAGTGGGATATCCTCTAATGCTGGACTCTCCCCCTTCTTCATGGCATAACACCAGAAGGCCTCACATCCCTGTGCAGTCAATCTCACTGCCCGTATCGCACTGATAACCATGTTTGACGTTCCAAGGTCCCAACCTCGGAAAACCTCTATTTTCCCTAACTCGGTAGAGAGGGTCACAGTCCTCCTACCTACATCTAATACTACCTGATGTCTATCCATCCAGTCCATACCCAAAATGACTTCTTCATGCACTAATGGCATGACAAAGAAGTCAACAAGTAACACACGGGTCCCTACAAAAATGGGAAAATCACGAATCTAATGGGTACCTCTGACCCTACTACCATCGGGTAACCCTATACTAAAGGGTATCCCCTCAGTCGTATCTAGACTCAGACGCTCAACACATGCATCAGTGATAAAAGAATGCGTAGCACCCGTATCAAATAAAACTCTAACAGGTAAACCATGTATCAGAATGGTACCTGTAACTGTCAGTGCAGCTGGCTCCTCTGCACTCCTCAACTCAAACACTCTACCCTGTGGTCCTCTAGTGTTCGTGGTACTCCCACCACGACCTCTGCCTCTACTCGGCCCAGGAGCAGATCCTTGAGTCGTAGGACGGTCTGGGACTCTCTGCTGTCCCAGAGTCTGCTGCTACTGAGGTGGCCTCTGCCCACCTCTGGCTATACTAGTAGGAGAAGAGCCCTGCTGAGATGAAGCTCCGCCCTGTCGGCAGAAGACAGCTCTGTGGCCAGATCTGCCACAAGTAAAACAAGTCACTAATGGCCTCGTACACTGTGGCCGCATATGTCCCGGATCACCACTGTTATAACACTGTCCTCCCTTATCTGTAGCCGGTGCAGATGAGGGATAACTCTGGCGACTCTGGCCTCGCCTGGCACTAGCAGCCCCACCAACACCACTGGTCTGCCCAGTCCACTGTCTCTTCTCAGACCCTCCGGTCTGAGAAGCTCTCCTCTGCCCAGCTCGCTCCCTCTCATAATCGGAAGCTCTGTCCTGATAATCCATCAAGGTCTCAAAGTGAAACCCCACCATGTAAGTCCGGGTAGCATCCCTCAGACGTCGGGAGAAAAGATATACATGCTAATCTGCAGGAGGTGCAACTGGACCCAACAAAGCCAGCTCCTCCTGGAACCTCCTGATAGCCTCTGAGACTGGTACAACCTCAAATCCAGCCTTGACAAAATCTCGCAGTTTCTCCCTCCTCAGTGAGGCAAGGCAGAAACGCTCTCTGATCATGGTCCTCATCTAGTCATAGCTAGTAACCTGACCCCGTACTGATCTCCACCAGTGTTGTGCCAAATCCTTGAATAGAGTCTGCACCAACTCTATCTATCTGTCTGATGGACATCTAATAGACTCCAGAGCTGAGTCTACATGTCCGATCCATAACTCTACCTCTAACCCCACTTTCCCAAAGAAAGGGGGTACACCCATCTGGTGAAATGCCTTCAACCAAGTGTCTGGTCGAGGCCCTTGATACTCCTCTAGAACTCTAGCGATCTCAACAGCATGTGTCTTTTCAGCTGGCACCTGAGTCGCTCCACGGTATCTCTCAGATGATCCCTCCCGTGCCCGTAGATGGGACACGTCTACCTGCTCTGACAGCCTCCTCTACTCGTCTGATATACTCACGGAACTCTGATCCCCCATGGAGACACGATCCGAGTCATCTGACTGGACTCTTTGTGATCCCTGTCTCCCAGCTGCACCGTTCTCAGTCTCAGGAACGACACTCTCAGCAACATCCTCGTGAGTCTCCTTCGCTGCATGTGTATCACCAGCGGGAATCCTACCCCGTCCTCTACCTAAAAGGGTGTCTACCCCTACCTCGTCCAACTAAAGGTAAGGCTCTAGTCTGAACCATCTGCAGAGGATATAAACTTAACTTAGAAGGCTATATATATTCCATATGTATAGATATATATAAAGTCAATCACAACATAATATCTATATATATCTATACTGTCGAGATCTTCAGAGGGGTGATGGATTCCCGTACACGCTATCCCAAAACATTTGTACTCATTTAAAAACCAAAACCTTTTGAAAAGTCAAACCCCTTTCGGGTTCTGTTTATTTATCTATTCGACCTTTACCGCAGATTGCAAGTGCCATTGTTGTCAACCTAAGGCTCTGATACCAACTTTGTAACACCCCAAATCCGTAGGACTCAGGGCACTACTGGGCTAGGATCTCACAATGGATCCTGACCTTAGCCTGACACCAAGTTCACTGGATCTTACAACAAGGTATATATAGATTAAAACCAAAACATCAAACAATATATATATATATATATATATATATATATATATATATATATATATATATATATATATCAAAAGGGTTACAGAAGAACCATTGAGTACAAACCAAACATAACTGTACATACAAAAGTGTCCCATATCCCACGCATAACCTAGTGTACGGAGCCCTCAGCGGATCACCCACTCTGGATCACTCTATAGCTCTCCTAACCTGCAAAGGATCTACAACACGGTATAAAACCGTTAGCTAACCATACACATATATATAGAAGATGCAAGAGCACAAACACATTTCAAGAATCATAACATATAAACATGTTGTCACACATTTACCCGGTTAATTATCTTTATAAAGTCCAACACTCAAATCGTATATATATATTTATCTGTATATGATTATATGTGACACGAGGAATATAAATATAATCCTCGCCTCTGAATGCTATAGCTAGCTAAAGTGGTATAAGCGCACCTTCCCGTATACCATAAGGAGTGGTAAGTGCCCTTCCCGTATACCAGATCTATCCGGACTACAGAGAACTTCCCATACTCCACTACGGGATGAAAGGCAAGTTGTCACAACCACTACAATGGGCGATCACTAAACCATAGGTCGGTAATAATCAATATCGCATGCAAAAAACCACTCATGCATACATCCAATATAAGGATGGTAGCTAAGTGATAGGTGATGGAATCACTATCAATTTAGGTAGTTTTTAGAGTCGTTTTTATGTTTTCGAGTCATATTATGTTGCTAATGCCTTGATCCAGATAAAAGAGTCAAAATGAAGCAAAAGAAGGTATTAGCAACACTTAGGAGTTGAAGCAAAGAGACGGAGACAAGTTTCTGGTGCCTCACCGCCCACGCGGAGAAGTATCACCGCGCCTGCGGTGATACCTTTGCCGAGCGCCGCAGCCAGCGGATTCAGCTGCGCCGAACGAAGCATGTCACCGCACCGCGGCCGCCTCTGCCCCTGCGGTGACAACCCTGGAGTCCCATGACGAGCGCCGCGGCCAGCACCTTCGCCCGCGGCCAAGAAGAGCCTGTCACCACCCCCGCGGCCACCTCTGGCCGCCCCTGCGGTGACCCATCCTGAAGAAGCAAAGACGGCGCCACAACGCCCTTGCCTGCGGCCTTGCCAGCGGCCCTGTGAAGCCGAAGACCTAGTGTCACCGCCCCCGCGGTGACTCTGGGCCGCGCCTGCGGATCTGTGATGCCCGGAAATTTTAGAAAATAAATTTACCGTGTTATTTCGCTTTCCGTAAATTGTTCCAAAACTAGTAAAATAATTCCGTAACAGATGTTTACGGGTCGGAATATTTTCCGACATTCCCGAAAAAAAAAAGGGGATGTCGAAGAGGAGTAGAGATGACTTAAGCGAAGGGCCACCAAGTAAAAGAAAACTCGGGAGAAACATTAAAGTTAGAAGCGGTTCTAAAGGAGCCATGATCGAACGACGACGAGAACAATGGAGATAATAAACTTAAGTTCTTCAAGAAGATGCGTGGACAACTAAACATGCAAATCGAGGAGGAGATGGGGAGCATTCTAACAAGGTTAGAGCCGGTGTTCCACCGCGAGAAGTGAAGCTTTCCTTATACGCTCCTTAGCTTTAGAGTCAAGATGAGAAACATGATCGAACCAGTGTGAAGGTGGTAAGATACTGTAAGTTAAGCTTACGAGGTACCATTAGGTGAAGAGTCATCGTTACGAGAGTTATGAGAAGAATGACAAGGTGGGGAGTTACGTGGAGTTGACCGATTTCCGTTATGACGATAAGGCGAAGAAACGCCAAAAAGGATGGAGTAGGTATAAATGATGATCCTAAGAAGATGAGAGCAACACGTGGATGCTAACTAACGTTAGAGATTTTTGAGAAGACGCACTTACAAGATATCATGAAGTGCGGTTAAGCCTATGAAGGCGAGTCATGTGACTCAACAACGCCGAGAAGGGCATATTTATCTCGCCGAAGGAAAAGGGAGCGTGGAAGGAAGAATGAGCTAACGGAGTTTAAGGCACCCCGAGAGGGTAGCCTTCATGAGAATGGTAAAATGGAAGCACAGAGGAATGGTAAGTCATTGACATAGGAGAAGGTCAGTTACCAACTAATTAGTGACAACCGAGAACGCGCATGTGCGGGTGGTCTCTGGATGAGTGTGAGGAGAGTAACCAGGTTGTGGAATCACAAAGGAACGGTAACAAGAGCTTAGATTGTATCTTAAACTCTTGATTTGAAGTTGTTATGGAGAACACCAGTTTGCGGAAAGAGAGGCGGTTATCTTCATTTGTACATCAATTACAATGAACCGAACAAGATTACAATGAAGAACAAGTACCTTCTTACCATGTATAGATGATCTACTCGACCGGTTGCAAGGGTCGGTGGTCTCTTCTAAATCAAGTTAAGGTTTGATGGTCACTAGTTGAGAAGTGGAGACTGGGATAGTGCAAACATGGCATTCTGGACAAACCATGGTCACTACGAGTCGTAGTGATTCCATATGGGCTTACTAATGCCCCGTTTAAGACATTTTTGGTCTACTATCGAAGCAGAAAGGAGTTGTATGACCAGTGGTCTCGGGATGACCACCCCAAAGGACGTGAATGAAGTTACAAGTTTCTTGGATGTACCGATCATTACCGGATCTGTGAGGGGATTCCCCAAGTAACACCACCGATGGCTAACCTACTCCGGAGGAACTATTCCGAGTTTTATGCTGACCTAGCGACATCGATAGGACCGTCGGGTTTGTCCCGAGATCTTCCTTGTTTGCCTTATATGTTATGTGTTTGGTTGAGTTATGTGGACCTTACGAGGTTGCGATATGATTTCTATACATAGACTTGATTTAGAGATGACAATATACCTTTTATGAGTTGTACGGGGTTACGAGGCGGATATATTGGAGAGTGCTGAGTTTAGCAAGTTTCGGGACGAAACTTGTTTTTAGGGGGATTAGATGTAACGCCCGGAAATTTTAGAAAATAAATTTACCGTGTTATTTCGCTTTCCGTAAATTATTCCGAAACCGTAAACCGTAAATTATTTTTTTTACGGAAATGTCGGAAAATATTCCAACCCGTAAACATCCGTTACGGAATTATTTTACGAGTTTTGGAACCCGTCCCATTTTTTTATTTTTATTTTTATTTCTTTTTTTCCCCCTCCTTTTTCCAGCTCAGCGTGGGCCCCACGCCAGGCTGGCGCCACGTCGCCCGGGGCCCATCGCCACGCTGGCTCCCTCTTCTCTTCTTTTCTTCTCTTCTTCCCGCGCCTGCGTCTCCTTTTTCTTTCTTCCTTCTTTTCTCTTTGGGAGTAGCCCCGCCTAGCCTAGCCTCTGTAGCTGCTTTCCTGCACCTGTCCACGCCCAGCTGCTCTGCACACTCCCCTCTCCCACACTCCATCTGCTTTCCTGCTTTCCTGCGCCTGCGTCTCCTTTTTCTTTCTTCCTGCACCTGCAGGTGCCGCCCCGACCCCTCGCTCTCACTGCACCTAGCCGACCCTCGTCCCAGTGCACCTCGGCTCCCCTTCCTCTCTTACACTCCACGCCCCGCCTGCACACTCCCCTCTCCCACACTCCATCTCCTTTCTTTCCCTTGCTCTCTCTCGACCGACCACCACCTCTTCTCTCTGGCTGGCTCATTCCGAGTCTTCACCTCTCCCACGCCTAACTCCCAGTTCTCACCTTCTCTCCTCCCCGACTCTCTGTCACCGGCCTCCATCTCCGACCACCTCCATCTTCTTCTCCCCGATTCCGTCGAGTTCACCGGAGAACGACCACCTCCCATCCCCTACTCCCGATCTCGCCTCCCTTTCCCTATCTGCTCTGGATCGAAGTCGCCGGAGAACCGAGTCTCCACCACCTGGGACCGCCACCAACAAGACTGCTGAGAAGAGCCGCCGTCGCCTACGCCGGAGAAGCCTCCCTTGCCGCCGCTGGAGCCGCCGGAGAGGCACTGCAGAATCTCGGCCGAGATTTGCCGGAAATTGCAGTCGGCCTCCCCCTATTTTGGTATAATTACGATTCCGACCCCTCAGTTTTTGGTTAATCACAGAATATGCCCAGAGTTTTGAGTTATTGCAGTTTTGACCCAGATTTTTGAAAATGTTGCAATTATACCCTTTGTCGGGTTTTGTCGGAAATTGCCCCAAGGTTTTAATTACGGTTTTGACCCATATGATTTAGGAAATGTATAGTTGCCCCGAAAAATACGTTAGCGAGTTTTAACTTCGGAAATTATGAACGAGTTTTAAATAGGTCGATATATTATATTTGATGATCAATTTAGCGTACGGGCTAAATTGTGTAATTTCATGCTAGGTTCCGAATCCCGATAAAAGTCACAAATTCATATTGATCTAGTTATGTCCGTAGTATCATGATAGGTTGGAATTAGCATAACTTAGTGGAAACGCCAAGTAGCGGCATTTGAGACCTTAGGAGAATGTGAAGAGCGTTTTTAGACCTCGTTAGATTTTACGTCGTTTTTGACGGTAATTATAATAGACTCTAGGATGCAGTCCTAGAATGTGGGTCAAATGATCCTGCGTAGATCATTTGTGTAGAAGTCCTAAACTTCTCGAGTTGAGCGGGTTTTTATGGATACCTTGTTGTGAACAGGTTGAGTGCTTCCTCCCGAGGGAAGCGAGAGCGTTTGTGAGTAGCGTTTGGACGAGGTAAGTCTCCGGACTTACTTAGCTCGTATTTTATGTATTAGTATTGTTGTGTGTTGGTGGCGTGTGTTATTTTATGTTATAACAATTAAACCGGTAAATAGGACCACCGACCTTATATGTATATTTTGGCTCAAGTGTATGATAACGGGCGGTGACAATACTGCCTAGCCCTGGGGAGCTCTAGGGGATTCTCGGTGACTAGTCCGGCGGGTCAGATGGTCGGGTGCATCCGTACCATTCCTTGCCGGTAAGTTGATTGTCCCGAGGCGAGACCATTGGAGTCTCGTGTCACAACCGAACTTGAATTAGAACGGGATATGACTTAATGATATAAAGATAATAAAACGGACTTGTGTGTTTATGTTGTGTGCTATGGGTGTGTTTGTGCCTTCACCGCTTTCCTAATATTTAGAATATGAGCTAACGGTTTAAAACCGCTATGTAGTTGACTTGCAGGTTAGGGATGCCGTCGGGTGAGGTGGAGGAGTGGACAGCCGGGGTCTCCGTACATTATAGGACGGGGATGTTTTGAGTCATATTTCATGTTCTCGTTTTGGATATTGTCGTATGTTTAGAATTCGGATCTATTTACGTTGTTTTGAGGACTCGGCTGAGTTTCCAAGTTGTAGTTTCGTACTTTTCGTTTCCGCATACATTAAAAACATATTTAAGTTTTCGCCTTTATTTGTGCCATGTTGGAAGGTCCGGTGAAATTGTTGTCAGGCTAAGGGTCGGGACCCATTGTGAGGTGTCACCCAGTAGCGCCCTGAGTCCCGCGGATTTGGGGTGTTAAAGGATCTTCACCAGAAACGCCTGAAGTTAAAGAGTCAGACGTTTTAAAGAGCATTGAAGAACCCGCCCCCGCGGGAATGTCTAGCCGCCCCTGCGGCCAAGAAGAAGATGGAACGTTTTTGCCTAAACCACCCCTGCGGCGCCCTTGGTCGCGGGTGCGGGTTAGCGTCAGAGGACTTTACTCGGCTGTTTTCGACAACTTTAAGGCCTAATAGTGGTTGTTTGCACAACCTCTTTACTCCTTTTTAATGCATTTTGTAGTATAAATAGAGCCCTTGGCTATAGCTATTTTTCATCTCATTTTCCACACAAAAACCTCTATATTTCCTAGTGTCTTTTGTAATGAGTTTCTAAGCTCCCTTGGCTACATTAGGTTGGTTGGAGCTACATTACTATTTGGTTGTAAGTTCTTCTAATATAAGTTTAAGTTCATTATCCTTTGTGTTATTTTCCTTGATCTTTAACTTATGTTTGCATGTTTTTATCCACTTAGATTGATCACCTTAAGTGTAGTAATGCATGCAAAATGCTAGGATTAATTGATTCCGGGTTCGGGTCCTTAATCCAGTAGCAAACCCATAGGTAAAAACTGGTTGCGATTATCTAAGGGAAAGGAAAATAACTATAAAGAAAGATTTAACGGGTTGTTTTATTCTTCTTTATATCTCTTTATCTTTATTAGAATGCTAACTTGTGTTTTAATCTTGTAGGTTTACGGATTAAATAACTAGTTAAGTTGTGTTAATGACGGTTGGCTTAAACACATATCTACGATCAAGATGAGAACATCGGTGAATAACTTATAAAAAAGAATCAACCAAGTAGTATGTATGCTAAGATCCAACCTAGTGTAGTTCTTTAAATCAACTTTTCACCAACTTTATAATTGTCTTTGTCTTGTTTTATTTCAATCCAAATCCCCTTGGGTTACCAAATCAATATTTAAAATAATAAAAACTCGATAAAACTCCCTTGGGTTCGACCCTTACTTAATCACTATACATTGGTTAGTATTAAGCTCGGATTTAACTTGATAAGTTTATAATAACGACCTTAGGAAATACGCTTGTCACTAAGTAAGTCATATGGACTTACCTCAACCTCGAAGTAATCTCAACCACGATCAACTCCAAATCTAGAGGACAACACTACCTAATAACAAGGTATAAAGAGATATCAAATCTCCTATCAATCAAAGGGGTCACACCTAGACCCAAGGGATCCATAAGGATCATATCCAACTTATAAACCTCAAGGCCATAACCGGTACCTATCGATATCATACTCATCATCGTTCTATCCATATATACGTACCTAGCATGTACTAACTCGCTCATACTAGAAAAGGAAAGGATCTACACTACTCTAGGTAGATCCGGGACAAGACGCACCTGCGTGACAAGAGGAACGCATGGGCGAAGCAAGGCAAACCGCAGGCGCAGCGACACACTGGCGCAGGCGCGGTGACCGTGGCCGCGGGGCGGCGACTTCCACGCGCGGGGGCGGCGACTTCCACGCGCGGGGGCGGCGACAGTGCAGAATGGCCTTCCCCGACTTCTCTTTGACTCTTTACGTGAGGAACTCACGACTTCATCATTCCATAGCCAAACATATACACGTATATACACATTCCAACATCAATATACATCCAATCAAATCTAATCCTAAGCTAGGGAAGAGGAATCAAGGAAGAAGAAAGAAAGAAGAAGCAAGAAGCTTACCCACTACAATGGTTTAGGCAAGGAAATGATCACAAACACCAACAACTGACTCCCACTCTCAGCAGTACACATCCACACATCAACATACACCAAAGCCACACAACCAACTCTTCTAAACCAAGGAAACTCAAGCAAGATCAAGGAGAAGGAGAAGAGAGAAGAAGGACGTGAGAAAGGTGAAGAAATGAAGATGGAACCCTTGGTCAGCAAGCCAAGGGAAAGGCTAATAAAGAAGGAAAGGAAAGAGAGTAAAGCACGGGTCAAGAGTCAACAAAGTCGGCTGCAGCCGCAGGAAACCGCAGGGGCGGATCACTGGACGAGCCGCAGGGGCGTCACCACGGACCTACGGGGCGGCTACATCCTAGCTCGGCTCCTAAAGACTAAGGTTCTTACATCTCACCCCTCTAAAAACAAGTTTCGTCCCGAAACTTGTGAAATCCTCAAACCACTCGGACTCATAAGCCGAGGTACAACTCTCTCTATAACCTCAAACACGTGCATGGTGGAAATCATCATCTCCAGCAGCAAGATCACTATACTATCTAAGGCATATAGGTTAATCATCTCTAGCCAAATCATCATCACATCACAAGGCATAGAGGAAAAACATCTCTAGCCAAATCATCATCATAATAGAAGGGCATGGAGGAAAAACTTCTCCAGCAAGACTATGTCCATCAAAATAGCATGGAGGAATAACCATCTCCAGCTGAACCCTAATCGTATCACAATAGCATGGAGGAAAGAGCCATCTCCAGCTATAAATAGCAATCGCACTAGCACAACAAGATCTTTTAAGATCACATATCACATCATAGCTAGTACGAAAATAAACACATCATAGCATATAAGCACATAAGCATAGAACTCACCCAGATAGTATTAAGATCTACTCGTCGATCCTACCTGGTACATCTATCTTGGCATAAAACTCTGGATAGTTCCTCTAAATACTATCCTCAGTCTCCCAGGTAGCCTCATCAGGTCCTTGTCTTGACCACTGTATCCTCAACATATGAATGTCCTTCGAACGCAGGTGTCTCATACCACGTTCTAGGACTGCAATCGGATACTCAACAAAAGTGTGGTCTGGCTCGACCACCAAATCATCATAACTCACAATATGTCTCGATCTGGTATATACTCCCTCAGTTGAGACACGTGAAACACAAGGTGAACACCCTCTAATCTCGGAGGCAAAGCTAATCTGTATGCTGCGCTCCCAACCCGATCCAGAATCTCGGACGGTCCGACATATCAGGGGCTCAACTTCCCAGTCACAAAATCCATGGTGACGTCCTCTCACTTCCTCTGTGGAACAGGTAGTGGATGGAGCTCACCTCTAGGTCTGAAATGCTCGATCTTGACCTGTTGACAGGTCACACACTGTGCCAGAAATCTGGTCACATCGGGCTTCAGCCCTCCCCACCAATATGAACGTCTCAAATCCTGGTACATCTTACTCATACATGGGTGCACTGAATAAGGCGTACAGTGAGCCTCCTATAATATCCTCTGGCGTAGATCCGCATCAGCGGGTACACAGACGCGACCGCGGCGTCTCAATACTCCATCTGCTCCTATAAGGAACTGTGGTGCCTCATCCCTGGATATCCTCTCTCGGATCCTCATCAAGGTCGGGCAGGTCACCTGCTTCTGTTGGATATCACTCAACAGATAAGGAAGAACCTCTAAAGTACTCAACTGGGCATCCTCATCAGGAAACTGAATATCCAACTCTAAACAGACCAGATCCCTTTGTAACTGATGCTGAATTGTCAGCCTCGCAATCGCCTGCTCTCGAGGCGTCTTCCTGCTCAGGGGCGTCACCACGGACCCGCGGGGCGGCTACATCCTAGCTCGGCTCCTAAAGACTAAGGTTCTTATAGTATACCTGTTTATGATTAATATTAACACCCCTCACAACCAGGACCACCTATGACTATACCGTTGGTATCTACACGTATTATTAGAATAATAATAGATCAAAATATAAATTAACGATCATAGTAAAATATTAGTTTATCACTTGATTAAGTTGTCTTTGAAAACACGAAAAAGAGACGTTACATTTCACACGTACACAACTATATCATCTACTGGTAAATTTATGTATTTTTCGTAAAACGTTTTGGATTTTATATCTTGAATATAATTTTTATTTTTCCATCCTCATCTTCAATTGTCATGTTTAGACCTGATTTTTATATATTTAAATGAAATTAGAAATGTTTGATAAGAGATGATTTATAGTTGATAACATGATTTATCGACCTGTTGCAGTCATGCATTTAGTTAGATTTCCCCTTCCCGCATTCATGGTTTGGCCTTAGTTTGTGTCATTTATGCTTGTTTAGTGTTACTTTGCAAGGATAGATGTCTACACACACTATTTGTGGCTTTGTAGGTAATTTGACATATTTTGGAGCTAAACCGACATATTTGAGGATCAAGCCTCGAAGTGGATGCAGTGGAGCGAGCATACGTGCAAGGGAAAGAGCTAGGAGCCAAGCTAAACGCATGAAGAGAACGACCAAGGAGCATCTCGGCCGAGATCCACTTATCTTGGGCCGAGATGAAGCCGCTGCAGTAAAATCTCGGCCACCATCTCGGTCCATATCTCAGGTGACCCCACCGAGATTCATGACGCTGAAGATCGAAGACGAAATCTCGGTCCCAACGATGACCCATCTCGGCCTAGATCCAGCCCGAGATTTCTTCCCTGAGCGTCATATTTTATTTGCAGGCCTTTTTCTTTTTAGCGCATTATATTTTATATGCAGGCTTTTTCCCTTATCGTTATATTTTATTTGCGGGCTTTTTTATTTTTGACCTAATGCAAACTCTTCTTTTTGTGATTCGGGTCCGAGAATGTCTTTTTAGCTAGATTTTTATTATAAAAGAAAGCCTTGGATTCATTCCAAGGTATGCTGGGAGTCGCCCAGAATTTACCCTAGAGGGGGGAGCCGTCTCCTTCCCTTCTTCTCCACCATTGTTCTTCATAATTTAGATTAAAGTTTGGTACTTTTGCATCGAGATTTGATTGAGAGATATTGTTGGATTCAAGAATTGAGAAGATTGCACGTTTTCATTTATTAAAGTTGAGTTATTCCTTTTCCTTTTGTTATTTCTTTATTTGTCTTTTGATATGATTGTTATTTGCTAGAACTTTGTGGTTTCAAGGTTGACAGGGATTTGTTTATGCCTTGAAATCCTAGTGGTTAGTTTGGACTTGAACCTAGTTAGAATCCTTCTAGCCAGTAACCTAAGTTGAAATTAAGACTTTCCCGGTGATATCCCTTCTTAGATACCTTAGATAACTGATCCTAGGTAATAAAGATTTATCCTTTATTGGTTGAATGTGCCTTGATTCCCTGCTAAATTAGGTAATTCATGAGACTTACCCAGTAAAGGTCTACCTGATCCTTAGTTTGTAATCTGGTTTGTTTAGAATTTCCTAATTCTCTCCCTTGAGACTTACCCGGTGATAGGTTGTTTGGTTTGGAACTAGATGGTCTTGAGACTTACCCTGTAATAGACCATCAACTTAGAAATGTTCATCCCTGTGCTTGCCAGTCATAGATGCCTTATGAGTTTTCCTGAGTCCATAAGTATAAACAATGATCTTGAACCCTTGAAATCCATTTTCTTTCCTTTAACTTGTTTATCTTTGTTTTCCTTTTTGTTTTATTTGATTTTTAATCAATAAGTAACAATTGATTGGGAATCAAAAAACTCTTTTCAAAACCTTTTCACTTTCTTTCCCTAATATTTTCCAATCCCTTTATTATTCTAGATCTATCTTATTTATAATCATTGCTGCATATTAATCCTCCCAATCCCTGAGATCGACCTTGGAATACTTATTCATATTGTGATTGACCCATACACTGTGGGTTCGCTACAATTTGAGTATTTATTACGAGTTTTATCAAAATTTAAAGCACCGTGGTTTTTACTAATCTATAGGTCTTTATCATTATTGATAAAAGATTAATTTGTTGTTTTTGATTTTTTTTAGTGTAGGTCTTTCTTGTTACTTTTGATCTTGTTCTCTTTCTGTCTTTGCATTCTCCAAGTTTAACAAAATGGCTATGAGAAACCTTCGAGTTGAGAGAGATGAAACCTTGGAGCGAATTAAGTATCTAGAGAGGGAGCTAGAGTATGATATTTTCTTGGTGAGCTGACTAGGAGAAAGTATCTAAAGCTTAGAGCAAATTCATTATCTAGAGGAGAAAATTATGTACCAGAGATATGAAGCAATATGACAACGGAAAGAACTTTAATCTCGGTACAAATACATTATGGGGAGAGCTGGCATGCTCTGTGAGAATTTAACTCCCAGGGAAGGACCTCAAATGCTAAACCAATTGCAAAAATCGAGGGAGAAATCTGAAAGCATCTTAACTCTCAAGGAAGAGGTTCGACCAGAGGAAGAGCTCAGAAAGGATGAAGAGCTGACGAAGGAGGACGAAGAATCGGGAAGTCTTGTCCCGATCTCGTCCGAGATTTTACAGCTGAGAGAATCTCGGCCCGAGATCCCACCTATCTCGGCCGAGATTTCCCAACAGAAGAAAAATCTCAGCCTCATCTGCACTCATCTCGGCCGAGATTTCATCCAGTGTTGCCCGAGATCTGCTGAAAGTCGTCTTGAACTTTTCCATCCTACTCGTGCTGCACCCAAAAGCTAGAGGGCAGTCCTGAAGGAACCTCCCAAGGTCAGTTTGAAGCTCCTTCCTCATCAAGAGAAGTTTTCAAATAAGTATGACGTAACCCACAAGACTATCCCATACCATCCTCCAATGCTAGGAAGAGTGGAGATCTTCCATCAGGACATGAAGAGAGTTCTCAAGAAGAAACTTTATGGGTCCTGTGAAGAGTGGTTTCAAGGACTGGATGAGCAGTCGAAGGTTTTTGTTGTGAGCTGACACAACCACGAAATTGGGTCTGGCTAGAGACCTTAAACCAAGCGCTTCTCGGGAGGCAGCCCGAGGTAAGAGTCTTTGTGCTCTTTGTTTTTTTTGTTTTTGCCTTTTTTTGCTTTTGCGTTTGTACGCGTTTGGTGTCTTTTGTCTTTTCAGGTTTTAGGTAATAAATGAAGAAGCGATGCTTGAAGGAGGCCACACAACCGCTTGTTTCCACTACCACTTCCATTTGGATGTGGCATATCACTGATTTTTACATTGTGAGTATTCTTTTTCACTTCTATTTATTCTTCACATTGAGGACAATGTGAGTTTTAAGTATGGGGTGGGATACTTGCAGTCTTTTAACATGTTTCTTTTCATGTCACACGTTTCCTTTTAGCATGCAAAATAAAAATAAAAATTGTGCTTCTAGGAATGACATGACCCCTATGATGATATTGTGTTGGTGAATCAGCCTTTGATTATTACTTTTGAGCTCAATTTGATTTATGGCATATTTGGGATTTGAATACTTTGCTTGAATTTTATGTGATTTATGAAAATTTCCTTGTCTAGTTGGATTGAGTTTGGATAGTTGAAGCTTGATGATAAGTTCTTATACATTGCATATGGATGACTTAGGCAATTTGACTTCATTCTTCTTCTATCTTTATCATGCTTAGCCCCCCAAACATGAAATCCATTGTCTCATATCCGGGAATTAGGAATGTTTAGTTTGAGGTGTGTGCTTTCTTGATGTTGTGAATTTTGAAGAAGTTTGAAGGATGTGAAATGTGATGTGAAAAGAAAAGCAAAGCTTATAAAGGATTGTTGGCTATGAAAGATGAGTAACTCGGTACCATTCACATAGCCGGGTGTTTGTGCCTTGCCAAAGTCTGATTGGTTTTTAAAACATTACCATAGAGTTGATTTGGTATGTGCATTTTGGTGTGAGGTACGTGAAGGAAACTGAGCACCAAGGTTTCGGCTACTGTGCATCAATGTCTTTCAATCAGGAAAAAGAAAGAAAGAAAGAAAAGAAAAGAAAAGTAAAAGAAGAAAATATGTAGATTATGCAAGGGTGATGAATGTTGAGTTGAAAAGATGAAGTATGTTGTTTCTTCTTCCCGGATTAGCACCACATGACCTAAAGAACATCCTACCATTATCATGTTTCTTGGCCTTTATTTTCTAAGTCCTTTTGATCTATGTATACATGTATTTGACTTGGTAGGCTTAGACTTGAATTTCTCATGAATATTAGATATTAGTAGTTTTGATGATGAACGTGAAATTCTTGTAAAGTATGATTATCCTTTTTATGCCTATTTCATTTGATCTTAAATGAAATATATCTTTGGCTATGAAACTTGCACTATTTAGGGTGATCATAATTAGAAGCACTACACGTTTTTGTTTTTTGCATAGATAATTCATGTTATCTTATCTTAGATTTACTTTTTGCTTGAGGACAAGCAAAGATAAGTATGGGGTATTTTGATAACATGATTTATCGACCTGTTGCAGTCATGCATTTAGTTAGATTTTCTCTTCCCGCATTCATGTTTTGGCCTTAGTTTGTGTCATTTATGCTTGTTTAATGTTACTTTGCAAGAATAGATGGTCTACACACACTATTTGTGGCTTTGTAAGTGATTTGGCATACTTTGGAGCTAAAATGACATATTTAAGGATCAAGCCTCGAAGCGGATGCATTGTAGCGAGCATCCGTGCATGGGAAAGAGCTAGGAGCCAAGCTAAAGGCATGCGTCCAAGATCAGAACGATCTTGCCGGTGGGAAGGGAACGACCAAGGAGCATCTCGGCCGAGATCCACTTATCTCGGGCTGAGATGAAGCCGCTGTAGTAAAATCTCGGTCACCTCTCGGTCCATATCTCGGGTGACCCGACCGAGATCCATGACGTTGAAGATCGAAGATGAAATCTCGGTCCCGACGATAACCTATCTCGGCTGAGATCCAGCCCGAAATTTCTTCCCTGAGCGTTATATTTTATTTGCAGGCCTTTTTCTTTTAGGCGCATTATATTTTATTTGCAGGCTTTTTCCCTTATCATTATATTTTATTTGCGGGCTTTTTCCTTTTTGACGCAATGTCTTTTTAGCTAGATTTTTATTGCAAGCCTTGGATTCATTCCAAGGTGTGCTGGGAGTGGCCCAGAGTTTACCCTAGAGGGGGGGAGCCGTCTCCTTCCCTTCTTTTCCACCATTGTTCTTCATAGTTTAGATTAAAGTTTGATACTTTTGCATCGAGATTTGATTGAGAGATATTGTTGGATTCAAGAATTGAGAAGATTGCAGGTTTTCATTTATTAAAGTTGAGTTATTCCTTTCACTTTTGTTATTTCTTTATTTGTCTTTTGATATGATTGTTATTGGCTAGAACTTTGTGGTTCCAAGGTTGACAGAGATTTGTTTATGTCTTGGATTATGATGGAATAGTTTGAGTTTATGTTTGGTTTGTTTAGCCTTAAAATCCTAGTGGTTAGTTTGGACTTGAACCTGATTGAATCCTTCGAGCCAGTAACCTATGTTAGAATTGAGACTTACCCGGTGATATCCCTTCTTAGATACCTTAGATATCTGATCCTAGGTAATAAAAGTTTATCCTTTATTGGTTGAATGTGCCTTGATTCCCTGCTAAGTTAGGTAATTTATGAGACTTACCCGGTAAAGGTCTACGTGATCCTTAGTTTGTAATCTGGTTTGTTTAGAATTTCCTACCTCTCTCTCTCTTGAGACTTACCCGGTGATAGGTAGTTTGGTTTGGAACTAGATGGTCTTGAGACTTACCCGGTAATAGACCATCAGGTTAGAAATGTTCATCCATGTGCTTGCCAATCAAAGATACCTTATTAGTTTTCCAGAGTCCATAAGTATAAACAATGATCTTGAACCCTTGAAATCCATTTTCTTTCCTTTAACTTGATTATCTTTCTTTTCCTTTTTGATTTATTTGATTTTCAATCAATAAGTTACAATTGATTGCAAATCCAAAAATCCTTTTCAAAAACTTTTGACTTTCTTTTCCTTATCTTTTCCAACCACTTTCTTATTCTAGATCTATCTTATTTATAATCATTGCTGCATATTAATCCCCCCAGTCTCTGATATCGACCTTGGAATATTGATTCATACTATGATTGACCCATACAATGTGGGTTCGCTATAATTTGAGTATTTATTACGAGTTTTATAAATTTAAAGCATACCGTGGTTTTTACTAATTTATAGGTCTTTATCATTATTGATAAAGGTTTATAAGGGTGTAAAATAGCGAACAATAGTATTAGGGGATACTTTTGTAAAACTAAGGGCATTATTTAATACATATTAAGACTCAACCTTATTTGCTAGTAATGACTATAGGTAAATATTTGGAGTTTGGTATGTTTAATTTTATGTGTAAAAAAATACTTTTTATTATAATATACATGCATGATATATTAGTGTACGTGTATTTAGTATTATTCATTTATCATTATATGCTACTATAGACAATAAGTTTTGAAAAATTAATATACTATAATATCGTTTTTAAATAAGTAATAATTGGTTTTATAATATCGTGTGAAACTGAGTATTTTCAATAAGTTATAAATTAATGTATCACAAGTAACATGGATAGATGTGTCT
The DNA here is from genome assembly GCA_002319775.1 of Fagopyrum tataricum. NCBI lineage: Eukaryota > Viridiplantae > Streptophyta > Magnoliopsida > Caryophyllales > Polygonaceae > Fagopyrum > Fagopyrum tataricum. The sequence continues at coordinate 15,509,375 of CM008284.1, forward strand.
AGAGATAAATGTATCTGTTGCGGAAAAATTCAAGGTAGACGATGAATCTGGAGGACATACAGCTTTACACGATAATAAACATTTATCTTTGTCAACCGCTGTACCGCACTTATATTGGCAGTCTAAACATTCATTATACCCCGTTAATTAGTGTCAAGTTACATAATTAGTAATTATATAAAATAAGATTACTTGGAGAAAATAATTATGGTTACGCATGATGGTATTTTTTATAAACTTGGAAATTGCATGACATATCATATTAATTAGTTATTTTATTTTTATAAACTTGTTAAAAAGAAAATATATTAAGCTAGGATACATATGTATTTATCACACGGAATGTGAATTCTAGCGTGACTATGGTTACGCATGATGGTATTTAAGATAGTAACTGCAATTCAACCCCTTATTTGAGGTTATGTTTTACACTTAAAATTTGGATAATTTTAAAAAATTAGTCAACTAGCTATAAATCATGAAATAATAAATTTGATAAATAAAAAAAGTTCATTAAACATAAAAGAGAATATGAATTTTGTATATTTACCGTTGTAAGTGATCAAATGCACGGTCATAGACATGAGAACCAAGAAAACTAGAACCATCATGACTCGTGCATTTCCTTGCATTGTAGTCATGACTAATGAGTTGAATATAATTTTTGTTTTTAATTTATTCGAGGTATGTTGTTTTGTGTTTTCTTGAAGATTTTGTTCTTTGGTAGTGTGTATTTATATTACTAGATGTCTCATTATATCATTATGTGTCAAGAGGGGAATCCAATCGTTATTATAGGTATAATATATTTTGATTCAAAAGTATTACTTTTTGTACAATATATGACTACATTAGGTGTAAAGTTACACTAAATATGGAAAAAAGTGATTTATTACATAATACATAAGATATGTTTTAATTTTATAATTAAGAAATGAATCACGATTGTGTATTGGGTCTCTCTATATATTTTCGTCTACTTTTAGGGATTATAACATTTATTGTGGGAAGAATATTCTTCGATTAAATGGATGAATCCACTTTTAAATATTTTTATTTACAAATTTTGTTAATCGGGTGATGTACGTTTGAATCAAATTTTGTTATAGCAAATTATAGTACATAATAGATCGAATCAGTTCAATTTCGAATCTACTAAGTTGTAAAACCTGGAAAATTTCTTTATTTCCGGAAATGGGATTTGAGTGGTTCAAGTAATCGGATAAATGGTTAAAGCTTTATCTCTTATCTTTAGGCTTCGAAACCAATTCTAATCCTTTGGCCCATACTTTGACCTCAGCCGGCCCACTAACCTTTCCCTCTAGTTGGCAATGAGTGTCAACCTCGGCCCAAACGCTTAACTCCAGAGTTATTTGTCCTCACTCTACTAGTGGAAAATAAGAATTCTTGTTGCCATGGGTAGCAACCCATCCTTATAATTCAATCACAAATCCCCATTCAAACCATGCGGGATGACAATTTTCCCATTCAAACCATGCGGGATGACAATTTTCCCATTCAAACCATGCGGGATGACAATTTTCCGGGATGTTACAATCTTCCCCACTTAAACTCCCGACGTCCACGTCAGGCCAAAGACCGTCCACCGAGCCGAGTGTCCGTCTACTAGGACAAGCACACTCATAACTCAGGGTTAGCTCTGATACCATCTGTAAGACCCGAGGTCTTAGGGACGTTGTCCCCATGCCAAACATGCTCGCGCAAAAACTTCCCAGGAGGTCACCCATCCTAAAATTGCTCCCGCACGAGCACGCTTAACTCCAGAGTTATTTGTCCTCACTCTACTACTAGAAAAGAAGAATTCTTGTTCACATGGGTAACAACCCATCCTTATAAGTTAATCACAAATCCCCATTCAAACCATGCGGGATGACAATTTTCTGGGATGTAATGATATAATAACCGGAAAAATTTATTCTGATACCGGTAGCGTTACCGGATTCTTAATCGAAGAAAAAGGGAGTGTTGGGGAATGATGGACATCATTTACATGTGTATTCCTTTCCGGGCCTAATGAACAAAGGCCGGCCCGCTACCATCCTTGTGCTTCTTCCTTCTTTTCCTTGGGCTAAACCTTTTTTTTTAAATATGTTTCTAAGCCATTAGGGCTGGAAATGGGTTACCAAGCTACTTAGGCTCCTGCGTGGACCCGAGGAGACCGGCCCAAACAAAATTGCTTTAGCATAGCCAGCCGGGCCTTTCCTCTATCTAATCTAAGTACTCTACCCTATCTCCTTGTGCTGAAATAATCTGAACTACCCCAAGAGTTTAGAACAATCATCGATCTTCTCTTCTCTCCATCATCACTCGGGAAATTGTTGGTGTTGCCTTCCCCACGCCACGGACCAAGATATTTGATGTCTCTTCCTCTTCCTTTGATCTCAGTCAAGTTGATCGTCTGGTGAGTCACGGACTGCAGCCTTCTCTCCTTCTTCTTGCTCCTTTTTGTAAGAGCATTAGTTTTTGAAGCTTGTTTTGGTCTTAGCCGCCCCGCGGGTTTAGGGAGCCGCTCCTGCAGCTCGTGTAGTTTTCCGCCCCTGCGACTCAGGGAACCGCCCCTGCGGTTTCTTGCGGCGGCAGCCGGCTTTGTTGACCGGTTGACTCGTGCTTTACCTTCTCTTCTTACCTTGGAAGCAAGGGTTTCTTCTTCAATCATCATTCACCAGTTTCTCACGTCCTCCCTACTTCTCCCTTTCTCCTCCTTGATCTTGCTCTTGTTCTTCCTTTGAGTTTGGAAGAGTTTTGTGTGGCTTTGGTGGAGTGATGTTGATGTTGTGTGCTATGCTGAGCTTGGGAGCTAGTTGAGTGGTGGTTGTGATCTTTTCCAGCCTGGTTAGGCTACAACAGTAGGTGAGCTACTCTTCTCTTCTTCTTTCTTCTTCTTTGATTCCTTTCCTTTGCCTTAACTTAGGATAGATGATCTAGGCTTGTTTTGATAGTGGTTTGTGTATGTATATGTATGTGTTTGGTTTTGGAATGGAGAAGACGTGATTTGATCACGTGAAGAGTGGAAGAGAAGTTGGGAAGTTACGTTCTGCAGCGTCGCCGCCCCTGCGCCTCAGCGCCGCCGCCCTTGCGGGAACCTTGTCACCGCACCCGCGCCCGGAAATTGCCGCCCTACGGCGACGGTCTCAGCACCTGCGCCCGTGCCTACGCTTGCCTGCGGCCACGGTCACCGCGCCTGCGTCCTTGTGCCGCCGCGCCTGTGGTTTGCCTTGCTTCGCCTCTGCGTCCCTCTTGTCACGCAGGTGCGTCTTGTCCCGGATCTACCTAAAGTAATGTAGATCCTTTCCTTTCCTAGTATGAGCGGGTTAGTAGCATGATAGGTAGGTGTGTGAGGATAGAATGTTGATGAGTATGATATCGTTATATGCCGGTTAGGGCTTTGAGGTTTATAAGTTGGATATGATCCATATGGATCCCTTGGGTCTAGGTGTGACCCCTTTGATGGATAGGAGTTTGATATCTTGTTATGCCTTGTTCTAAGGCCGTGTTCTCCAGAGTTGGAGCTGATCGGGTTTGAGACTACTTCGAGGTTGAGGTAAGTCCATAGGACTTACTTAGCTACCATCCTTATATTGGATGTATGCATGAGTGGTGTGTGGTATATGCTTGATAACATGCGTTATGGATTATTACCGACCTATGGTATATTGATTGCCCATTGTAGGGCCGTCACAACTTTCCCTTTCATCCCTTTGGGAGTCTGGGCGGTTCTGTGTGGTTATCCAGATTTGGTAAACGGTTCGGGCACTCTTCACTTGCTTAGGGTACACGGGGAGGTGTGACCAGGCACCACTCTAGCTAGCATTAGCACCCAGAGGCGAGGATTATATATTTCTCGTGTCACATATGTTCATATACATATTTATATATGATTTGAGTGTTGGACCATTTATATAAAGATAATAAATTGGGTAAATGGGTGATATCATGATGAGATGTTTATGATTTTATGATGTGTGTATGTGCTTATGCTTATCTTATATATGAATGGTTAGCTAACGATTTTATACCGTGTTGTAGATCCTTTGCAGGTTAGGAGAGCTGCAGAGTGATCCAGAATGGGTGATCCGCTGAGGGCTCCGTACACTAGGTCGTTATCGTGGGATGTGGGATCTTTTGTTATGTACAGTATATGTTTTCATTGTACTCAACGGTATCTTGTATAAACCTTTTAATGTATATATATCAGTTTTATGTTTTGGTTTTAATCTATCCGTGCCTTGTTGTAAGATCCAGTGAACTTGTGGTTAAGCTAGGGTCAGGATCCATTGTGAGATCCTAGATCAGTAGCGCCTCGAATCTTACGGATTCGGGGTGTTACACTTTTCTTATTTCTTTTACTGCACTTTTCTGCTTCTCTTCTTTTTGGAATTTGGTGAGCTGAGTGTTCTCGCTGGTGGTGTTGATGTACACTCAGGGTTACAGTCGAGCTGTTCCTTACCAGGAACCAACGACAGACAATTCTATAGACGATAGGGGAACACATCTTCAACGTTGATTGAGAGTTGCAGCAACTTCAGGTTAGCAAGCTTCATCCTTGTCGTTTTGCTGCGTAGTTTTGCACATGAAATCATAGCCATAGGAGGTTGTGGGTGTTAACAGGTTTTGAACTCGGGATGTGAAGGCCTTAGGTTAGTCTAGAAAAATTGTGTGTAGCAGAAATCGAACTCAAGACCTTATGTCTTGTTGAGTTGCCCAAAAATTTTGAGATGAATAGATGACTTTGGAAGCAAGTTTAAATGACTTAGACTCATCACCTACCGTTGAATTTTTAATATCTCATAGATGAATATATTTAGTTTATGGTATAAAAGTTTGGGAAAGATCCAATGGTCGGATTGAGAGTTATAAGCTTCCAAAGTTCACCCAAAACCTAGGTTTGGAAGTTAAGTGTGTTTGAAGGCACCTTTGGGATTTTGTGTAGAACTTGTTGATTGTTATTTATGGATTTCGAGTATTCTAGTCTTGGGTAGGTATGACCTAGTGTGTATAAATATTTTCTTTGAAATTTTTTGATTTTAGAACAAGGTACTTCCGATAGGCCAAAGTAGGGTACTTGGTATAGTTTCGGAAAGTGAGTTTGGACTTAGAATGTAAGTTTGAGCAAACCCTCAAACTTGTTTTAGAGTTTTGAGGTTTAGGAAGTGTTGTCGGGGTATAGAGTAGACTTGGAACCAGTTTGGGCCCTTTTAGGATTTTCCGAAAAATGAGGGCGTTTTGGTAATTTTCCACTAAAATTAGGTTTTCTCGTTCTTTTGGATCCGAGAGCTTTCTCATTAGTATAGCGGCCTTCTAGAAATCTTGTAAGACTTAGAATGATGATTCTAAGTCGATATTTCTTGATCAGGTAGTGAATAGTGTTAACCGAGCTGACGATAATGGTGATGGCTGGTAGACGTGTTGTTCACGTAAGTCTTATGTACTTGCTTAGCTGATGATGATATATTAGTGTATGCTATGTGGTGGTGTGTGTGTTTTTGTTTAAATGGAAATTGAGTAGAAGGACGAGATAATTTAAGTAGACCCAAGTGTATGATAACGGTCGTGGCATCACTGCCCAACACTGTACGATGATTGGGAGGTTCTTTGCGACTAGTCCATTCGGTATACAGTTATATGCATTGGTACCATTCCGCTTGGTTTACGTGGACAGAGGCGAGGGTCGATGGGATCCTCGTGCTACAACTGAAGTTGGAATAATAATGGTGATTCACTTAATGAAAAGATAACAATTGGATTGGGTGTGATTTATAATGTGTGTTATTATATGTGTGTGTGTGCTATGTAGATATTCTTATATAATGATTGTTAGCTAACGGTGAAAACCGATGTTGTAGATCTTGCAGGTTAGCCGGCTTGAGGGAGCCGGAGAGTGTGGTCAGCCGGGGTTTTCCATATTTTGTCATTTCGTTATTTTGAGTTCCTTTCGGGTTATGTAGAGGATTTTCTCCTTTTTCCTATTGTTGGATGTTGTTTCTTTTGACGGATGATGTCATTGTCCCTTTTGAGTTATGCATTAATAAAGTACTTTTCAGTTTTATCGGTTTCTTATTTTGTGTCTGGTTGTAAGATTCTAGTTAAGTTGTTGTTTAGCTAAGGTCGGGACCCACTGTGAGGTCCTAACCAGTAGCATTCCGGGTTCTCGAAATTCGGGGTGTAACATGTGATATCAGAGTTAAAGTTGACAACAATGGCACTCGCAATCTACTAAGAGGCCGAATAAATAATCAGAGCCCACAAGGGATCTTGATTTTCAAAATGAATTTTGTTTTCAAAATTTTTCTGCATAGTCAGGTTTGGACAGACAGTATGGAATCCACAACAACTCTCCACATATCTCAACGGCGTAGTTTAGTATTGGAATTATGGACTTTAGTTAGTTAGTTAATTTTTGGTTTTAATGATAGTTTCGATAATTCTGCTTAGATGACACACGATAGGGTAGCTACTACGGCTGGTCAAGGCCGGGGTCGACCACCTCTACCTCCTGCTGGACGTGGTAGCGCTGGTAGGACTCCTGATGTTAGAGGGAGCAGTCGTAGAGGCAAACTGACAAGTGCTAGAGGTAGGAGCCGTGATGTTGTTTACGAGCCACCTGTCGCTGAGCCTACAACTTAGATTGAGGAAGAGATGGTTGAGAGTGTTGGACCTTTGGAGGGATCAGGAGCTTCTAGAGCAAGGACATGAGGAGAAGCTTGTATTTCGATGGGAGTATCGGAATTTCGAGATTATGTCCAACAGGTTGTTGAGACGATTGTGAGAGGGCATCGACCACCAGAATCCCCGAGGCATGCTACGTCCGTTGAGGTGTCACAGAGAGTTGAGGTGCCTCTTGCACCAGCAGTGTCTGAGGGAGTTGTTGTAGCTACTGCGCCGGTTGTGTCTGAGAGGGTTGTTGTACCTCCTGCGCCAGTATTACTTGAGAGAGTTGTTGTAGCTCCTGCGCCAGCTATACCTGAGAGAGTTGCGGTACCACCTACACCGATTGTACCTGAGGGAGTTGTTGTGACACCGGCACCGGCTGTGCCAGAGAGAGATATTGAGGTTCGGGCATTAAGGCCTGACTGGTGGTTGAAGAGTTTCAACCATCTAGGAGTACTTCCCTTTACTGGGAAGGTTAGATTGGAGGTGAAACATTGGCTAGGTCACATGGAGTCTGCTTTAGAGTTGATCCATTGTCTTGTGGATCGCCGGGTTGAGTTGGTGCAGACTTTATTTAAGGAGTCAGCTCATTACTGGTGGAGGAATGTGAGAGAGGGGGTTACTACATATGAGCAGTTGAGGAATCTGGTTAGATATCACTTTTGTCCTGAGTCACTGAAGGGAGATATATATCATGCCTTCATGGAGGCTAGGTATGAGGACATTCTTATCGATGAGGCGATCAAGAAGTTTAGAGAGGAGTTGGCACTGTTGGTACCAGATGCCCCACCGGTGAAGCAGCATGTGTACTTGTTCTCATTGAGGTTGAGGGAGGATACTCGTAATTACCTTGCGGGTTTCCGTTGTGAGTCTTTGTTGGACTATTAGGGCAGAGCCGCAGAGTATGAAAGAGAGCAACTCAAACTGGGGGATCGGAGAAGAGACAGAAGGTGGAACATCCAGGACATAGGCCAGGAAAGGCTAGTCATAGTACGTAGGGGAAACCTCAGGGATGACAGAGCTCTCCGCCGAGGAGTCGCACGATAAGTGGTGATGTAGGATGCTTCAACTGTGGCGCATATGATCATCTGCGTACACAGTGTACGAAGCCTATGGTCACCTGTTATACATGTGGTGGATCAAGACATCGGGCAATGTTCCGCAGGCGGGGAAGGACTTCTCAGTCTCAGGGATCTTCTCCTGCTGGTACTCAGGGGGTGGGCAGAGACAATCACATTATCAGGCTTCTGGACAACAACAGGAGAAAGCACCTGGATATCAGTAGCAGGATAGAGCTCCAGGATATCCTCAAGCACAAGGTTCTACCCAAGAAGCTGAATGTGGTAGAGGTCGAGGTGGTGGTACATTAGACACCAGAGGGACCCAACTACGGGCGATCGAGTTGAGGAGTGATGATCAGTCTACTGCTCCTACGGCTACAGGTACAATTTTGATTAGAGATGAGCCTGTACGAGTCTTATATGATACTAAGGCTGCCATTGTTTTATTTCCGATGCTTGCATAGATAGGTTGTCTTAGATACGGTGGAGGGAATACCTTTTATAGTAGGCTTAGTAGATGGGGGTAAGGTTAGGGGATCTCGGGAGATTCATGATTGTCCCGTCCCTCTCGCGGGTCGGGATTGACTAGCTGATTTTTTTTTTGTGGTCATGCATTTAGTGCATGAGGATGTCTTTTTAGGGATGGATTGGATGGTTAAGTACCATGCGGTACTTAATATAGACAAGCGGACAATGTCAGTTACTATAGGGGAGGAGCAGTTACAGGACGATATAGCTCGAGTTGCTCAGATCCGTGAGTGTATCATAGCAGCGCAAAGCCGTCAGAAATCCTACGCTGACAAGCGGCGTAGACCTTTGGAGTCCAGGGTGGGATCTCAAGTCTGGTTAAGAGTGTTACCTACACGAGGTGTTCGGCGTTTCGGCATTAAGGGAAAGCCGAGTCCCCGATATGTCAGACCGTTCGAAATTTTGGAGAGAGTAGGGGAAGTAGCTGATCGACTAGCGTTACCACCTTCACTAGAGGGCATACGCCCAGTATTTCATGTATCTCAGTTAAGGGAATACATACCAAATCCGAGACATATAGTCAGCTATGAGGACTTGACTATCGAGCCAGATCACACCTTTATCGAGTACCCGATAGCTATCTTAGAGAGGAGTACTAGATGCTTGCGGTCTAAGGAGATCCCTATGTTACGGATTCAATGGTCTAGGTGGGGAGTAGATGAGGCTACTTGGGAGAATGAGGATAGCATTAGGAGTATCTACCCGAAGATATTTGCAGAGTTAGTTTCAACCTCAGGATTGATGGGTTAGTCAGCGGATCTGTGTTAATTTGTGTTTATTTGTTGTGTGTAATTATGTGTTTGCTCTTATGCTTGAATGCCATTATTTGAGTATGTGTTGGATAAGATTAATAAGCAGAGAATGTTAAATAATAGTGACATCTCGAAGGATGTAGTCATGACTATAGCTTATAGATTTTAATGATCCTAGTTATTTTAAGTTTCGGGACGAAACTTATATTTAGAGGTGGCTAATATAATAACCGGAAAAACTTATTCCGATACTGGTGGTGTTACCGGATTCTTAATCGAAGAAAAGCAGTAAAATGGGAGTCTTGGGGGATAATGGACATCATTTACATGTGTATTCCTTTCCGGACCTAATAGACAAAGGCCGGCCCGTTACCATCCTTGTGCTTCTTCCTTCTTTTCCTTGGGCTCAACCTTTTCTCTTAAATGTGTTTCCAAGCCATTAGAGTTGGAAATGGGTTGGCCAACTACTTAGGCTCTTGTCTTCGTGGACCTGAGGAGACCGGCCCAAACAAAATTGCTTTAGCATAACCAGCCGGGCCATTCCTCTATCTGATCTAATTACTCTAACCTATCTTCTTGTGCTGATTTAATCTCAACTACCCTAAGATTTTAGAACAATCATCGATTTTCTCTTCTCTCCATCATCACTTGGGAGATTGTTGGTGTTGCCTTTCCCACACCACGGAGCAAGATCTTTGATCTCTCTTCCTCTTACTTTGATCTCAGTCAAGTCGATCGTCTAGTGAGTCACGACCTGCAACCTTCTCTCCTTCTTCTTGCTGCTTTTCTTGTTTCTTTTACTGCACATTTCTGCTTCTCTTCTTTTTGGAATTTTGTGAGCTGAGTGTTCTCGCTGGTGGTGTTGATGTACACTCAGGGTTACAGTCGAGCTGTTCCTTACCACGAACCAGCGACGGACAATTCTATAGACGATAGCAGGAACACATCTTCAACGTTGATTGAGAGCTGCAACAACTTGAGGTTAGCAAGCTTCGTCCTTGTCGTTTTGCTGTGTAGTTTTTTACATGAAATCATAACCATAGGAGGTTGTGGGTGTTAACAGGTTTTGAACTCGGGATGGGGAGGCCTTAGGTTAGTCTAGAAAATTTGTGTGTAGCAGGAATCGAACTCAAGACCTTATGTCTTGCTGATTTGCCCATAAATTTCATGATGAATAGCTGACTTTGGAAGAAATTTTAGATGAATTAGACTCATTATCTACCGTTGAACTTTTAATATCTCATAGATGGATATATTTAGTTTATGGTATTAAAGGTTGGGACAAATCCAACGGTCGGATTGAGAGTTATAAGCTTCCAAAGTTGACTTGAAACCTAGGTCTGGAAGTTAAGTGTGTTTGAAGGCACCTTTGGAATTTTGTGTAGAACTTGTGGGTTTTTATTTATGGATTTTGAGTGTTCTAGTCTAGGGTAGGTATGACCTAGTGTGTATAAATATTTTCTTTGGAATTTTTGGAGTTTAGTAAGAGGTACTTCCGATAGGACAAAGTAGGGTACTTGGTATAGTTTCAGAAAGCGAGTTTGGACTTAGAATGTAAGTTTGAGCAAACCCTCAAACTTGTTTTAGAGTTTCGAGGTTTAATAAGTGTTGATGGGGTATAGAGTAGACTTGGAACCAGTTTGGGCACTTTTCGGATTTTCCAAAAAGTGAGGGGCGTTTTCGTAGTTTTCCACTAAAGTTAGGTTTTCTCGTTCTTTTGGATCCGAGAGCTTTCTCATTAGTATAGCAGCCTTCTAGTAATCTTGTAAGACTTAGAATGATGATTCTAAGTCGAGCTTTCTTAATCAGGTAGTGGATAGTGTTAACCGAGCTGACGACAATGGTGATGGCTGGTAGACGTGTTGTTCAGATAAGTCTTATGAACTTGCTTAGCTGATGATGTTATATGAGTGTATGCTATGTGGTGGAGTGTGTTTTTCTTTCAATGGAAATTGACTAGAATGACGAGATAATATAAGTAGACCCAAATGTATGATAACGGGTCGTGGCATCACTTTTCAGCACTGTAAGATGACTGGGAGGTTCTCTCAACTAGTCCATACGGTATACGGTGATATACATTGGTACTATTCCGCTTGGTTAACAGGGATAGAGGCGAGGGTCGATGGGATCATCGTTCCAATACTGAAGTTGGAATAATAATGGTGACACACTTAATGAAAAGATAAGAATTGGATTGTGTGTGATTTATGATGTGTGTTATTATGTGTGTGTGTGTGCTATGTAGATATTCATATATAGTGATTGTTAGCTAACGGTGAAAACCAAAGTTGTAGACCTTGCAGGTTAGCCGCCTTGAGAGAGCCGGAGAGTGTGGTCAGCCGGGGTTTTTCATATTTTGTCATTTCGTTATTTTGAGTTCCTTTCGGGTTATATTGAGGATTTTCTCCTTTTTCCTTTTGTTGGATGTTGTTTCTTTTGACGGCTGATGTAATTCTCCCTTTTGAGTCATGCACTAATAAAGTACTTTTTGGTTTTATCGGTTTCTTATTCTATGTCTTGTTGTAAGTTTCTAGTTAAGTTGTTGTTCAGCAAAGGTCAAGATCCACTGTGAGGTCCTAACCAGTAGCATTCCGGGTTCTCAGAATTCGGGGTGTTACACGCCGGCCCAACAACTGCCTCTACACACAACAGAACTTGAACCACGGTTTGACGGCCCCTTCCCTTCATCTCGTTCTTCTTCTTACAGGCATAACGGCTAAAAGAGAGCGGACCAGTCTCGTATAGTGACAACTTGCAATGGGAAAAGGCAGAAGATGAGAGCTACACATACATCACCCTGCAACAATTGCATCCCTTCACAATATCCTCACACCATTATCTTTCTCTTTTCTCTCTTCCTCATACGACTACCTCCTCCACTCCTTTGTAGACAACCACCACTTCCACCTCCTCACCTTGCCTCTGTTGACAAGAGAAACGCATCCTAGTGCAACTAAGTCTCTCATCTGCAACATACATATTCCTCCAGTCCTTTTCTCCCTTCTTTTCTCTTCTCCTTTCGACTTCTCTGACGCCTCTACAACAACCAAACACCAAGCATTCGAGCATCCGTTGCAATCCTTGATTATGCAAGGTTTACCTCCCTAGAGTGTCGTCAGTCAATGCTCGTCCTCCCCCGCTTCTAGATAACGAACGTGCTTACTCCTCTCCTCCGGATCCAAGCACAACAATAACCACACTTTCTCTCAGGCTTGCTCTTAACTCCTTGGTGTTTATGCTAATGTTTACACCATCCCTCCTTCCTTGAATTTGGGAAAAGCGGCTCTCTCTCTTGGCTTAGATCTGGACGACAGAGGGAAAGAAAAAAAATCTCTCGTGGCTTGGATTGGAACAACAACACTGAACCTACCTTACTTCGACCTCCTCCTTTTAATCAGGCCGAGCAAGTCTCATAAGGTGAGTCTCGACCCTCGTTTTTGTGTGGCCTCCTTTACTCATCCTCCTGACATGATTCTTTCCGGCCACCCGTGCAACCCACACAAGAGAAGCAACGCTCTTTCCAGATCGACCTTTTCTTAACTATGGACACTTGAGCAAAACTGCCACTTTGAGCAAACTTTTGGGTATGTTATACTTATAATCAACGGCTGAATTTTGGATATGTTATAGTAGACATAGTGGTGCATACCATGTTAAATTTCTAGCAAGATCCAAAGGTTGGATCAAAATTTATTACCCTCCTAAGTTGGAAGAAAATCAGTTTTTGGATTTGTGCATGTTATGTAGTGAAATTTGGTATTTCTTGTAGAGTTGTGGTTGTGGCCTTTAGGACCTTTGATGCATCCAGTCCATTGTGGACATGACCAATTATGCTTAGTTTTTAATTCGGAATTTATTGGAAAGGTTTGATGTAGTATAATCGAGTCTAAAGTAGCATGTGACCTATGTAGGGTTTTATATGTCCTTTTGGGTTTCCTTCTTGAATCGAAAGTTCGAAGAAGTTTCGAGCTCGTTTTAGGTTCTTCAAAGTTATAGCATAAGTAGTGGTAAGTTTTTGGAAGTTTTGGGACCCGTTTTACCGTTTTGGAATTTTAAGGAAATTCGGGGTCAAGACCGTAATTTCTTTAACGTTAGTTTATTGTCGCTTAAGAAGTAAGTGAGCATAACTCACACCCGTTATGGATCTTTTAGGGTCGTGAGATGTTGTTTGGAAAATAGTGAAGGACTTAGACCCGTTTTGGGAACTTTTTGGAATTATAAGAAAGTTAAGGGCATTTTGGTAATTTACAGAGAAGTTAGAGTTTTGTCGTTCTTTATTTCCAAAACTTCCCGTTTGTTCTAAATGATTCTTAAGGCTTCTTAGACGTCAGTTTCGGATGATGAGACGTTTCCCTTTTCACGAGACTGTTGAGATCACGTACAGACGGATCGAGATTTTCATTAGTTGGACTTCGGACTAGAGATTAGGAGGTTACCTTTTATTAGACCCAAGTGTATGCATAACGGGTCGGATCATCACTACCCAAGATCTGCCTAGAGATCACGAGGTTCCTTGCGACCAGGCCATTCCGGTATAAGCTGAGGTGCATCGTATCCACTCCGGTTGGCATACGGGGATAGGGACGAGTTTCGGGAGATTCTCGTGCTACCAAATAAGTTGAACTAATAAAAGTGAATCACCTTAATCAAAGATAATTAAACGGTTTGGGTGCAGCATGTTGATGATTTTAATTTCCGTTTTTATATATGATTGTGCTTTAGTATACTTTTTGATACATGAGTAGTTAGGTAACGGTTTTATACCATCTTATGTTAGACGCACAACAGGTTAGGACCGCTGCTAATATAAAAGTGCAGAAAATAAATTCAGCCATTACTACATGAATTATAATCCAAAAGAAAGAACTACTACACATGATAATCCGGTATTTGATCAAGATCCTTAGGAAGATAATGGACTTAATGTTGAGTAAGGTGCTTTTCTAGTTATTAGGTGAGTCTTGCAAGCACACCCTAATCCTAATAAGGATAACCAAAGAGGGAATTGGTTTCATACTTGGTGTGAGGCGAAGGGATTATATGTATCTTCATTCTAGATGAAGGGGGTTATACCAATGTAGCTAGCACTAAGATGGTCAATCACCTACATATTCATTTGACTTAGCACCCTAGACCTTATAAGTTAACTTGGATGAAAGAGTAGGGGATTTGAAGATTCACAAGCAAGTTTTTGTTACCTTGACAATAAGACTCTATGACGACAAGGCTGTGTGTGATGTATCCCCATGAACTCTTGTCACCTGTTATAAGGTAGACCCTAGCATTCTGATAGAGACGCCAATCACAAGGGTAAGACTAACCAATGTCATTTCACCTTTGAGATTAAGGATATATTGCTTAATTCTATAACCCCTAAAAAAAATGTAGTAGGGTTGTTTGTTTTAACAATCAAGTGTAGAATAATCTAATGGGGTTCAATGAAGAGGAACAACAACCACATCAAGACCAAGCGACCACAAGCTTAATCAAACCCTTATGCTTTAGTCGTAATTTGCTAGTGACCAATTGTCTAGAAGCCATTAAGGTGGGTTTTTGAGGATCGGATATACCCTTGGACTTGTCATCCATTAGAGGTTTAGATTTTAAAACAATCTATACTATGTACTTGAACGATCGTTATGATAACAAGTCACGTGTTTTAAAATTGGACCAAACTCATTTAAATTGGGATAGATTGTATCTTGTCGTTCTTGTTGTCAAAATCGATTCCCTACTGCTAACCCCGCATCAATTTTCATGAAAAATATCTCGCATCCATTAGAGGTTTAGATTTTAAACCAACCTATAGTATGTACTTGGGCGATCGCTATGATAACAAGTCACATGTTTGGAAGTTGGACCAAACTCATTTAAATTGGGATAGATTGCATCTTGTCGTTCTTGTTGTCAAAATCGATTCCCTACGGCTAACCCCGCATCAACTTTCATGAAAAATATCTCGCACCTTATCCTAACACGAACACTCGACACCTCTTTTCACTAAACATTGTTTCCACATAAATTGTTATGCTACAACTTTCAAAACCATTGTTCGAATAAAATCATTTCATTATCATGGTTTTGGATTTTAGGATTAATAATGCATTTCATAAAGAAGTAAGATAATTGGATCATCTAAAGACAAATATTGATATCTTTTGTGTAATAAATTTGGATTTATTTATTTATTGAAATAATTAAACAACAATCCAATGTTTTATTTTCCTAGTAATATCTTTCGGTGGATTTCATAGTCTAACATATAATGCCTATTTTTCTAACATTTATAGTCCATCCTTGTTGGTACCTACATAAATTGTCAAATCAAAGAAATAACAAGTTAATTTATGATCATCATAAAAGAATAATTTAAGTAATTACACAATAAAAATGCATGGATGAAACAAAATATATCATACCCAGATCGTTATATGATATTTAAACCGATATACCTTTTTCTGATGAATATTAACACCCCTCACAACCAGGACCACCTATGACTATACCGTTGGTACCTACATGTATTATTCGAATAATAATAGATCAAAATATAAATTAACGATCATAGTAAAATATTACTTTATCACTTGATTGAGTTGTTTATGAAAACACGAAAAAAAGACGTTAGATTTCACACGTACACAACTATATCATCTACTAGTAAATTTATGTATTTTTCGTAAAATGTTTTGGATTTTATATCTTGAATATAAGTTTTATTCTTCCTTCCTCATCTTCAATTGTCATGTTTAGGCCCGATTTCTACATATTTAAATGGAATTAGAAATGTTTGATAAGGGATGATTTATAGTACTAGGGGATACTTTTGTAAAACTAAGGTGTAACACCCCAAATCCGCGGGACTCGGGATGCTACGGGCGAGACCTCACAATGGGTCCCGACACTTAGCTTGACAACAATTTACCGGACCTTTCCGACATGGCACAAATAAAGGCAAAACTCAAAAACATTTATAATGTATGCGAGAAACTGAAGGTAAGAATACAAAGTGGAAACTCAGCCGAGTCCTCAAAATGACATAACCCGATACGGAAATCTAAACCGTACAACAAAATCCACAAACCAACAATACAAAAGCATAACCCAAAAACGTCCCCGTCCTATAATGTACGGAGACCCCGGATGTCAACTCCTCCACCTCACTCGGCGGCGTCCTTAACCTGCAACGCATCTACACAACGGTTTAAAACCGTTAGCTCATATTCGAAGCATTAGAAAATAGGTGAAGGCACATACACATACATATCACATAACACAAAACATACAAGTCCGGTTTATTATCTTTTTATTATTAAGTCATATCCCGTTCTAATTCAACTTAGGTTTGTGACACGAGAACCACCGTGGTCTCGCCTCGGTCCCTACTTACCGGCAAGGAATGGTACTGATTCATCCGACCGTCTACCCGCACTAGCTAGTCGCCGAGAACCTCCTAGACTTTCGCAAGAGCTAGACAGATGATGTCACCGCCCGTTATCATACACTTGGGCCAAAATAATATAAGGTCGGTGGTCCTATTTACCAGTTTAGTTGTTTATAACATAAACAATAACACAAACACACACCACCAACACACATCGATGCTAATACGTAAAATACGAGCTAAGTAAGTCCGGAGACTTACCTCGTCCCAAACGCTAACTCACAAAACGCTCTCGCTTCCCTTGGGAAGAAGCATACAACCTGTTCACAACAAGATATGCATCAAAACCCGCTCAACTCAAGAAGTCTAAGACTTCTACACAAATGATCTATGCAAGATCATTTGACTCTCATTCTAGGACCGCATCCTAGAATCTATCATACTCACATCTCACTCAACGCATGAGGAGATCTCTCAACAGCCTACTAACTCTCATATGATCATACTCAACAGCCAAGAACAACGTAAAAGCCTAGAAGGTCCATCATGCTCAACATTCTCATAACCATCACTACGTCGAGCCTTAAGGGCTCCGAAGTTCACAACCACTAAGTGGCATCTCTAGCTACTCTAGATCCATCCTAGGCATGCTACTAACATGATACAACTACAAAGCTAAGGAATGAACGAAGGGGAAGGGAGGAGAGGAACCTACTGTCGAAGAAACGCAGCCGCGGAATCAAGCTGGCGCCCCGGCAGAGCAGACGCCGCCCTTGCGGAACGCTGGCGCAGCCCCTGCGGCCTTCTGGCGGAGCAAGCACCGCCCCTGCGGTGGCAGAAGCCGCCCCTGCGGCGGTCTGGGGCCCTGAGCCGCCTCTGCGGTGGCTGCAGCCGCCCATTGCGGTGGTCTGGGCCGCCCCAACGGTTGTGGTCAGCCGCACCTGCGGCGGCCTGGCGTCTTGGAGCCCGGAGCCGCCCCTGCGGACGTGATGAGGCGCACCCGCGGCTAGCCGCTCCTGCGGCCGTGATGATCCGCCCCGCGGG
The DNA here is from genome assembly GCA_002319775.1 of Fagopyrum tataricum. NCBI lineage: Eukaryota > Viridiplantae > Streptophyta > Magnoliopsida > Caryophyllales > Polygonaceae > Fagopyrum > Fagopyrum tataricum. The sequence continues at coordinate 15,526,816 of CM008284.1, forward strand.
TTCGGTGCAGAACCTCGTCTTCTTCATTTTCGATCGTGGATCCTTGGCTCAAATGTCCTCCTTTTCTTGCTGGGTCTTCTCCAAAAGCATGCAAAGATTTGAGTAAGAACACATGCATGCAAAGATTTGAGTAAAAACCTCTCAAAAGCTTCATCCATGGCCATGGATGAAGGAGGGAAGAGGGAAGGGTTAAACAACCATGAAGAGGAAGGAAGGAAGGAAGGAAAGGAACTTACCACACCAGATCTGAACTTTTTCTTCTGCAGTCCCTATCCAAGAGCATCCATGGAGCAAGAAGAGAAGAGAGAGCAAATAGAGGAATGGAAGAGAAAAGTGACGTGAAAGAGAAGGGAGGAGAGAGAGGGAGGGGGAGAAGGCTGAAAAGTGGGGAGGGGATCAAGGGGTCAGCTGACCTCCTTGTTCCTCACCACGAAACGAGAGGTCGGAAATGACCCCTTGTCACTTTAACCCGGAACGAAGGGTCGGAAAGCAGGAAAAAGGGAAAAACGACGAGTCGGCTCTGGATTTTAGGAATAAATCCCGGCACTCGGCATCTCGTGCCTACGGGAAGATCTACAAGGCGCTCTAAGTCCGGAATAAAATTCCGGGCGTTACAACTAACCCCCCTAAAAACAAGTTTCGTCCCGAAACTTGCTAAACCCAGCACTCTCGGACAAACACGTCTCGTAACCACGTGGAACTCATAAAACGTCAACTATCGGCTTTAATCCAAGTATACGTATAGAATCACATCAAGACCTCGCAAGGTACACATAAACTCATACGCACTCACATAACACATCACGACACAACGCATAGAACAAACAAGGGAGGATCTCGGGACTAACCCGACGGTCCTATGGATGTCGCTAAGTCTGCATAAAACTCGGGATAGTTCCTCTGGATACTATCCTCCGTCTCCCATGTAGCATCATCGGCTCCTCGCCTCGACCACTGCACTCTAAGCATCGGTATCTCCTTCGATCGAAGGCGCCTCGTATTCCGCTCTAAAAATGCTATAGGATGCTCTACAAAAGTATGGTCCGGTTCGACCACTAGGTCCTCATGGCTGATGATGTGCCTCGGGTCGTGTATGTACTCTCTCATCTGAGAGACATGAAATACCGGATGTATACCCTCCAACCGCAGTGACAATGTTAACCGGTATGCCACCTCACCAACTCTCTCCAAGATCTCGAATGGACCGACATATCGGGGGCTTAACTTCCCCTTAATAACGAATCGTCTGACGCCCCGCGTCGGTGATACTGTGAACCACACTTGAGCTCCTACCCTGAACTCGAGAGGTCTACACCTCCTATCCACATATGACCTCTGACGGCTCTGCGCGGTCAACATCTCTCTCGGATCAAAGCAACTTTAGCCACGTCGTCCTGTACCTGATCTGGAGCTACAACGCTAGAACTCCCCCGCTCGTCCCAACATAAGGGAGTACGGCATCTCCGTCCATACAATGCCTCATACGGTGCCATCCCGATTGACGCGTGCCAACACCTCGAGGTAAAACGCCCGTCCTTGTCGAGATGATGGTCCTCGGTATTCCATGTAATCTCACAATCTAACAGTTGTGGATATGTCCTCCCACTTCCATTGTGGTACGGGCGGTGGGTGAAGCTCTCCTCCGTCTCTGGTGCTCGATCTTGACCTGCTGGCAGGTCGCGCATTGGGCCACATATCTAGCTACATCGGGCTTGATCCCGCCCCACCAATAAAATCTCCTAAGATCCTAGTACATCTTACTCGTGCTTGGGAGCACCGAATAAGGTGTGGAATGTGCCTCATGCAAAATCCGCTCTCTCAACTCCTGATCCGACGGTACACAAATACGTCCCTGACGTCTCAATAGCCCGTTTGCTAATGTGATAAACTGCGGTGCCTCTCCTCGGGACATCCTGTCCCGGATCCTCATCAAAATGGGACATCCCTCCTACTTCTGCAGGATCTCTCCGGACAGGTCAGGTAATACCTCTAACTCGGACAAACAACAGTCCGTATCCGGGAACCGGATATCCAACTCCAATTCTATCAAATCTCTCTGCAACTTTGACTGAACCGTAAGCCGAGCTATAGCCTCCTCTCGAGGTGTCCTCCTACTCAAAGCATCGGCGACTACGTTCGCCTTCCCCGGATGGTACAAAATTTCTAAGTCAAAGTCCTTAATCAGCTCCAACCATCTCCTTTGGCGGTTATTCAACTCCCGCTGAGTGAATATATACTTCAGACTCTTATGGTCTGTGAAGATCTGGCACGTAGCCCCATACAAGTAATGTCGCCAGATCTTCAGGGCATGAATCACTTTCGCTAACTCAAGATCATGGGTAGGGTAATTCTCCTCGTACGACTTCAGCTGCCGAAAAGCGTACGCAATAACCCTACCCCTCAGCATCAAAACGCACCCCAATCCTATCTTGGAGGCGTCACTATACACTACAAAATCCTCTACGCCCTCAGGCTGAGCTAACACGGGAGCGGAGGTCAACCTCCTCTTCAGCTCCTCGCAGTTGTGCTGACATGGCTCGGACCAGACGAACCTGGTAGACTTCCTTAGCAAGGAAGTGAGCGGTCGTGCAATTACGGAGAAACCCTCAACAAAACGGCGGTAGTATCCCGCTAAGCCCCAGAAACTGCGCACCTCCTTGACCGTCTAGGAGGCGGCCATGAGAAAACAAACTCTATCTTCGCCGGGTCAACCATGACACCCTCGGCGGAAACTATATGACCGAGGAATGCCACCTCAGACATCCTGAACTCGCACTTAGAGAGCTTAGCGTAAAGCTCTCTATCCCGGAGGACTCGCAGCACCGTCCTCAGGTGTCCCTCATGCTCCTCCTACTCCGGGAGTAGAACTAAAGATGTCATCTATAAACANTCCTCCTAATCATCAACAAGATGATAATAGAAGAGAGATGATTTCAAATGCGGAATGGAAGCCGTGGAAGATGAAGTCCGCAAAAGGAGACACTCCGCTTCACATAGCCCTTAGAAACGGATACGAAGAAGTTGCTATGCGTCTCATTGAGTGGGACCCTTCACTCTTAAACACTTCTGTCAACAAGATGAACGAAAGCATACTCTATCTAGCCAGCCTCACCGGTTGCTCCAGGGTTGTACACTTTTTATTAAGAGAATCAAAGGACAATGAACACTACAATCTCAGTATCGGTGGACCAGATGGTCAAAATCCACTACATGCTGCTATAAGGAGCCCTCTAGGTACGTACCATTACCAACAATGTCTATTACTCCATTAATCTCTGTTAACTTTGATTTAGAAATTCAGCGAGAGAAGTGGAAAGAGAGAAGAAATTTTGCACAACAACTGCACTGTTCGTGCTTTTCCACAACTATTTCTATTTCTTGATTAGCAAATACAAGTATTTAAAGGAATAAACCACTACTTTTTCCACTAAAAAACTTCCTAATCTCACGTCCACAATCGTGCTTAACAAAAAAACTATACTAGGAATCAAACAATGGACTAGATCAGAAACTGCTCCCTAAAATCTAGTTTGTTAACTACCAATCAGAAAATTACTTAATTAAAATAAAATCTGAAGTGTTGAATCACATTTTAACACCTTCCCTTGATTCAAACTTGCACATCCCGATCTTCTCCATGAAGAACATGTGCTTCACTTGATTCAGTGCTTTTGTAAACACATATGCATCTTGTTCATTTGTGCCACAGAACTTGAGTACAACTTTCTCTTCAAGAACAAGCTTCCTTATGTAGTGATGTTGAACTTCAATATTCTTGGTCCTTGCATGAAATGCAGGATTCTTTGTCATAGCAATTGCTGATTGGTTGTCACACCACAACTCTGTTGCAGCTACTTGAGCACAACACAAATCAGACAACATCTTCCTCAACCATACAACTTGCCTAGAAGTTGATCATGCTGCAACATACTCAACTTCAGATGATAATAGAGCCATTGTGTCCTGCTTCTTCGAGCTCCAAGTGATTGCTCCAGATCCCAGACTAAACATTGAACCTGAAGTGCTCTTTCTATCATCTAAGCAGCCTGCTTAATCACTATATGTATGCCCAACGAGTTTAAAACTCTCTCTTCGCTCATACCAGATTCCATATCCTACAGTACCAGCCACATATCTGAGAATCCTCTTTGCAGCTCCCAATTGTTGCCTTGATAGTGAGCGCATGTATCTTGATACAACACTCACAAAGTAAGCTATTTCAGGCCTTGTGTGTGTGAGATAGTTTAGGCCTCCAACAAGACTCCTAAACAGCTTTTCATCACCTCTTTTAGTGCCATCCTCTCTCTGCAGTTTCTCATTTGTGTTCATGGGAGTTATTGCAGTTTTACAATTCTGCATGTGGAATTTCTTCAGCATATCTTTGGCATACTTTTCCTGACACACGAATATACCTTGTTTCCTTCGCTTCACTTCAAGGCCAAGAAAGTACTAAGTAATCCCATATCTGTCATTTCAAATTCCTTTTTCATCACAGTTTTAAAACTTGACAACAATTTCTCAGAGTTGCTAAAATAGATAATGTCATCAACATAGAGGCACACTACCATGAACCTCTTTTCATCCTCCCTTCTCACATACAATGTAGGCTCATTCTCAGTTCTGTCAAAGCCATTGTTGATGAAAAAATCATCAACTTTGCTATACCATGCTCTTGGGGCCTGCTTTAGTCCATAGAGAGCTTTGTTGAACTTGAGCACCTTGCCTATTTCTATTTCTCTTTGTTTGATGAAGCCTTATGGTTGATCAACAAATACTTCTTCTTGAAGTTCTCCATTCAAAAAGGCTGATTTCACATCAAACTGATATATAGAAAGTTGTTTCTGAGCAGCTATCGCAAGCACAAGTCTCACCATCTCAAACCTTGCCACTACTGAGAATGTCTCTTCATAATCGATCCCTTCTTTCTGTGCATAGCCCTTTGCCACCAACCTTGCTTTGTGCTTTTAAATGCTTCCATAAATGTTGAACTTAATCCTGAAGATCCATTTTAAACCAATGACATTCTTACTTTCACGTAGATCAACTAGCTCCCATGTTCTATTTCTTCGAATTGAAACCCATCTCCTCATTCATTGCCTACTCACATTCTTGCACTTTTGCAGCTTCCTCATAGTTACTTGGCTCAGTAACATTTAAGGAAATTAAAAATCACAAGTTTCATACAATTCGGCCATTGATTTGAACCTTCTTGGTAAAGAATCATCTGATGACCCTGAACTGTTAGATTGATTATTGAATGATGAGGTTGGTGATCTTACCCCTCTTGGTGATGAGCTTGCGGTTCCATTTCCAAGATCTTTTGTTGCCTCATCCATAGAGTTGTTGACGTTGATCTCAGTTTGCTTATGAATTACCTGATTTTGCTTATAATTATTTTCTTTGACAATAAATTATATAGTCTGTATGCCTTGGATTGTGTTGCATAGCCAATGAAGATGCCTTTTACACTTTTTGTCGTCCAATTTTGCTCTTAAATTCACCATAGCATAAGCAGTGCAACCAAATATTCTCAAATGACTCACACTTGGTTTCTTGCCAGTCCATACTTCATATGGTGTCTGATTCATGACAACCTTGGTGGGAGATATGTTGAGTATGTACACAGCTGTTGCAACTGCTTTACGCCAGAAAACATTTGGCACTTCTCTTGCCTTCAACATACTCCTTGCCATCTCCCCCACAGTTATGTTCTTTCTTTCTGCCACCCCATTTTTCTCTGACGTATAGGGTGCAGTGAGCTCTCTTCTTATTCCACGCTCCTCACAGAATTATGTAAACTGCGCAGACAAAAATTCGCCTCCTCGATCCGTTCTTAACGCCTTAACCTTCATGCTACTTTGATTTTCCACCAAAGTTTTGAATTTCTTAAAATTCTCAAAGGATTCTCACTTAGCCTTTAATAAGAACACCCAACTCATCCGGCTGTAGTCATCTGTGATCAGGAGAAAATACTTGCTACCTCCTAATGAATCTGTTTGCATAGGGCCACACAAATCTGCATGAAGAAGCTCCAACACACTACTTTGTAACACCCCAAATCTGCGGGACTCGGGATGCTACGGGCGAGACCTCACAATCGGTCCCGACCCTTAGCTTGGCAACAATTTCACTGGACCTTCCAACAAGGCACAAATAAAGGCGAAAACTTAAAACGTTTTTAGTGCATGCAAAAACGAAGAGTGACAAATACAAGGTGGAAACTCAGCCGAGTCCTCAAAACAATACAACCCGATACGAAAGTCTAACGTACGACAACATCCATGAACAACGATAGGAAACATGACCCAAAAACCATCCCCGTCCTATAATGTACGGAGACTCCAGCTGTCCACTCCTCCACCTCACTCGGCGGCGTCCCTAACCTGCAAGTCATCTACAACACTGTTTAAAACCGTTAGCTCATATTCGAAGCATTAGAAAAGCGGTGAAGGCACAAACACATACATAACACAAAACACGAATCACAAAAGTCCGGTTTATTGTCTTTTTATTATTAAGTCGTATCCCGTTCTAATTCAACTTCGGTTGTGACACGAGACCACCGTGGTCTCGCCTCGGTCCCTTACCGGCAAGGAATGGTACGGATGCACCCGTCCATCTAACCCGCCGGACTCGTCGCCGAGAACCTCTTAAACCTCCCGCAGGGCTAGGCAGCTGATGTCACCGCCCGTTATAATACACTTGGGCTAACATATATAAGGTCGGTGGTCCTAATTACCGGTTTCATTGTCATAACAAAAGAACAAACACACACCACCAAACACACATCAATGCTAATACATTGAATACGAGCTAAGTAAGTCCGGAGACTTACCTCGTCACCAAACCCAAGTCACCACACTCTTGCTTCCTTAAGGAGAAAGCCCAGAACCTGCTCACAAGAGATATGCATATCAACACATACTCACTCTTAAGAAGTCTTAGACTTCACTCTTAGTGATCTATGCAAGATTACCTAACCCTCAAACTAGGAATGCATCCTAGGTCCCAAGTACTCACCACTCACTCTCCACACATGAAACAACCCACAACAGTTCATAATTCCACAAGATATTAATCCTCAACAAAAGAGGCACAACCTAGCCAGGAAGGTCTATCATGCTCACATGCTCATATCCAACAATTATATCGAGCCTTAAGGGCTCCTAGGTTCACAACCACTAAGTGGCATTCTCAAGCTACTCTAGGCCATCTTAAGCATGCTACTATATGATTCAACAACAAATCTAAGGAAGGAACGAAGAGTGATGGAAAGGAGAAGCCTACTGTTGTAGAAACCGCAGCTGCGGAGTCAAGTTGGCACCTGACAGAATGGATTTCGATCAAACTCGTTTTCTACCTCCTGCGGACACAGGAGCCGCCCCCGCGGAACCAGGAGCCGCACCCGCGGTGGACCGTGTCGAGTGCCAAAAGCCGCCCCTGCGGCCGTGCTGGGCCGCACCCGCGGCTGAGTTGTGCCGCCCCTGCGGCAGGACGCTCCCGCGGCTGTGTCGAGCCGTCCCCGCGGGTTCTGTGCAGAATGTCGTCTTCTTCGTCTTTGATCGTGGATCCTTGGCTCCAACATCCTTCTTCTCTTGCTGGATCTTCTCCAAACACCCAACACTAGTCTTAGGCACCTCTCCTTGTCCTAATCGAGCTAAGAACCTATGCATGCAAAGAGTTGAGCAAAAATCCTCAAGATCTTCCTCCATAGCCATGGATGAAGGAGGGAGGAAGAAGAAGGGAAAGAACAGCAAGTAAGAGAGGGAAGGGAGAGGAAACAGCTTACCAACAACCTAGGATTTCCTTCTGCAGTCCACAGCTTGGATCCTCAGCCACAAGGAAGAAGAGAGGAAAAGAGAGGAGAAGAGATGTGTGTGGAAGAGTGAAAGAGAGAGTAACGTGAGAAGTGAGCTAAGGGAGGAGAGAGAGAGACAAGGCTGAAAAGGAGGTGTGGGGATCAAGGGGTCAGCTGACCTCTTGTCCCTCACACGGATCGAGGGGTCGGAAATGACCCCTTGTCATTTTTAACCCGGAACGAAGGGTCGAAACGCGGAAAAAGAGGGAGAACGACGAGTCGGCTCGGGATTTTCTTAGGAATAAATCCCGGCTCTCGGCATCTCGGGATTACGGGATAACTACAAAGTGCTCCAAGTCCGGAATAAATTCCGGGCGTTACAACTAACCCCCTAAAAACAAGTTTCGTCCCGAAACTTGCTAAACCCAACACTCTCCGACCAACACGCCTCGTAACAACGTGGAACTCATAAAACGTACACTATCGGCTCTAATCCAAGTCTACGGATCGCATCACATCAAGACCTCGCAAGGTACTCATAACTCATACGAAAATCACATAACATATAAAGCAAACAAGGAAGATCTCGGAACTAACCCGACGGTCCTATCGATGTCACTATGTCTGCATAAAACTCAGGATAGTTCCTCCGGATACTATCCTCCGTCTCCCATGTAGCCTCATCGGCTCCTCGCCTCGACCACTGAATCCTCAACATCGGTATCTCCTTCGATCGTAGGCGTCTCGTACTCCGCTCTAAGACCGTTATCGGGTGCTCTACAAAAGTATGGTCCGGCTCGACCACTAGGTCCTCGTGACTGATGATGTGTCTCAGGTCATGTATGTACTCTCTCAGCTGAGAGACATGAAAGACCGGGTGTATACCCTCCAACCGCGGTGGTAGTGCTAACCGGTACGCCACCTCACCGACTCTCTCCAAGATCTCGAATGGTCCGACATATCGGGGGCTTAACTTCCCCTTAATGCTGAATCGCCTGACGCCCCGCGTCGGTGATACCCTCAACCACACCTGAGCTCCTACCCTGAACTCGAGAGGTCTACGCCTCCTATCCGCATACGACCTCTGGCGGCTCTGCGCGGCCAACATCCTCTCTCGGATCAAAGCAACCCTAACCACGTCGTCCTGTACCTGATCCGGAGCTACAACACTAGAGCTCCTGGGCTCGTCCCAACATAAGGGAGTACGACAGCTCCGTCCATACAATGCCTCATAAGGTTCCATCCCAATCGAAGCGTGCCAGCTGTTATTATACAAAAACTCGACCAACGGGAGGTGATCTGGCCATACCTGACCCCAGTCTAGTACACATGCTCGTAACATATCCTCTAATGTCTGAATAGTCCGCTCGGACTGGCCGTCGGTCTGAGAATGGTATGCCGTGGTGAAATGGAGACTCGAACCTAGGGCGGCGTGTACCTGCTGCCAGAACCTCGAGGTAAAACGCCCGTCCCTGTCCGAGATGATGGTCCTGGGTACTCCATGTAACCTCACAATCTATCGGGTAAACTCCTTGGCTAAACGACTCACCGGCCACGTTTCCCGTATAGGAATGAAACGTGTGGTATTCGTCAGCCGGTCTACTACCACCCATATCGCGTCAAAGCTCCTACTCGGTCTCAGACCGGTCACGAAATCCATGGATATGTCCTCCCACTTCCAGTGCGGCACGGGCAGTGGGTGAAGCTCTCCTCCGGGTCTCTGGTGGTCGATCTTGACCTGCTGGCAGGTCGCACATCGGGCCACATATCTAGCTACATCGGGCTTGAGCCCGCCCCACCAATAAGATCTCCTAATGTCCTGGTACATCTTACTCGCGCCTGGGTGCACTGAGTAAGGTGTGGAATGGGCCTCATGCAAAATCCGCTCTCTCAGCTCCTGATCCGACGGTACACAAATATGTCCCTGACGTCTCAGTAGCCCGTCTGCTCCCGTGATAAACTACGGTGCCTCTCCTCGGGACATCCTGTCCCGGATCCTCATCAAAATTGGACATCTCTCCTGCTTTTGCAGGATCTCTCCGGACAGGTCAGGTAGTACCTCCAACTCGGACAAACAACAGTCCGTACTCGGGAACCGGATATCCAACTCCAAACCTACCAAATCCCTCTACAACTGAGGCTGAACCGTAAGCCGAGCTATCGCCTCCTCTCGAGGTGTCCTCTTACTCAAAGCATCGGCGACTACGTTCGCCTTCCCGGGATGGTATAAAATCTCCAAGTCAAAGTCCTTAATCAGCTCCAACCATCTCCTCTGGCGGTTATTCAACTCCCGCTAAGTGAATATATACTTCAGACTCTTATGGTCTGTGAAGATCTGACATGTAGCCCCGTACAAGTAGTGTCGCCGGATCTTCAGGGCATGAATCACTTTCGCTAACTCAAGATCATGGGTAGGGTAATTATCCTCGTAAGAATTCAGCTGCCGAAAAGCGTACGCAATAACCCTACCTCTCTGCATCAAAACGCACCCCAAGCCTAGCTTGGAGGCGTCACTATATACAACAAAATCCTCTACGCCCTCGGGTTGGGCTAACACAGGAGCGGAGGTTAACCTCCTCTTCAGCTCCTCGAAGCTGCGCTGGCAAGGTTCGGACCAGACGAACCTGGTAGACTTCCTCAGCAAGGAAGTGAGCGGTCGTGCAATCACGGAGAAACCCTCAACAAAACGGCGGTAGTATCCCGCTAAGCCCAAGAAACTGCGCACCTCCTTGACCGTCCTAGGAGGCGGCGATGAGGAAACAGACTCTATCTTCGCCGGGTCGACCATGACACCCTCGGCGGAAACTATATGTCCCAGAAATGCCTCCTCGGACATCCGAAACTCACACTTAGAGAGCTTAGCGTAAAGCTCTCTATCTTGGAGGACTCGTAGCACCGTCCTCAGGTGTCCCTCATGCTCCTCCCTACTCCGGGAGTAGACTAAGATGTCGTCTATAAACACTACCACGAACTGGTCCAAGAAGTCGATGAAGATGCCGTTCATCAACTCCATGAAGACGGCGGGTGCATTCGTGAGCCCAAATGGCATCACGACAACCTCATAATGGCCGTATCTCGTCTTGAATGCCGTCTTCGGCACGTCCTCCTCTCTCACCCTAAGCTGGTGATATCCAGACCTCAAATCAATACATGAAAACACAGAGGCTCCTTGCAGCTGGTCCAACAAATCATCAATGCGCGGTAACGGGTACTTGTTCTTGATGGTGATTTTGTTCAACTCTCAATAATCAATGCATAGCCTCAAAGATCCGTCCTTCTTCCAAACGAAGAGGACCGGTGCACCCCAAGGGGAAATGTGATAGGTGATGGAATCACTATCAATTTAGGTAGTTTTTAGAGTCGTTTTTATGTTTTCGAGTCATATTATGTTACTAATGCCTTGATTCAGATAAAAGAGTCAAAATGAAGCAAAAGAAGGTATTAGCAACACTTAGGAGTTGAAGTAAAGAGACGAAGACAAGTTTCTGGTACCTCACCGCGCCCGCGGAGAAGTGTCACCGCCCCTGCGGTGACACCCTTGCCGAGCGCCGCAACCAGCGGCCTCACCCGCGCCGAACGAAGCATGTCACCGCACCCGCGGCCGCCTCTGGCCGCCCCTGCGGTGACAACCCTGGACTCCCATGAAGAGCATCGCGGCCAGCGCCTTCGCCCGCGGCCAAAAAGAGCCTATCACCGCCCCTGCGGCCGCCTCTGGCCGCCCTTGCGGTGTCCCATCCTGAAGAAGCGAAGACGGCGCCACAGCGTCGTTGCCTGCGGCCTTTCCAGCGGCCCTGTGAAGCCGAAGACCCAGTGTCACCGCCCCCGCGGTGACTTTGGGCCGCGCCTGCGGATCTTCACCAAAAACGCCCGAAGTTAAAGAGTCAGACGTTTCAAAGAGCATTGAAGAACCCGCCCCCGCGGGAATGTCTAGCCGCCCCTGCGGCCAAGAAGAAGATGAAACGTTTTTGCCTAAACCGCCCCTGCGGCGCCCTTGGCCGCGGGTGCGGGTTAGCGTCAGAGGACTTTACTCGGCTGTTTTCGACAACTTTAAGTCCTTAATGGTGGCTGTTTGCACAACCTCTTTACTCCTTTTTAATGGATTTTGTAGTATAAATAGAGCCCTTGGCTATAGCTATTTTCATCTCATTTTCCACACAAAAACCTCTATATTTCCTAGTGTCTTTTGTAATGAGTTTCTAAGCTCCCTTGGCTACATTAGGTTGATTGAAGCTACATTACTATTTGGTCGTAAGTTCTTCTAATATAAGTTTAAGTTCATTATCCTTTGTGTTATTTTCCTTGATTTTTAACTTATGTTTGCATGTTTTTATCCACTTAGATTGATCACCTTAAGTTTACTAATGCATGAAAAATGCTAGGATTAATTGATTCCGGGTTCGGGTCCTTAATCTAGTAGCAAACCCATAGGTAAAAACTAGTTGCGATTATCTAAGGGAAAGAAAAATAACTATAAAGAAAGATTTAACGGGTTGCTTTATTCTTCTTTATATATCTTTATCTTTATTAGAATGCTAACTTGTGTTTTAATATTTTAGGTTTACGGATTAAATAACTAGTGAAGTTGTGTTAATGCCGGTTGGCTTAAACACATATCTACGATCAAGATGAGAACATCGGTGAATAACTTATAAAAAAGAATCAACCAAGTAGTATGTATGCGAAGATCCAACATAGTGTAGTTCTTTAAATCAACTTTTCACCAACTTTATAATTGTCTTTGTCTTGTTTTATTTCAATCCAAATCTCCCCCCATTTGTTACCAAATCAATATTTAAAATAATAAAAACTCGATAAAACTCCCTTGGGTTCGATCCTTACTTAATCACTATACATTGGTTAGTATTAAGTTCGGAGTTAACTTGATAAGTTTATAATAACGACCTTAGGAAATACGCTTGTCAAATTTGGCGCCGTTGCCGGGGAGTTTAATTTTTTTTATTTATTATTTTTAATATTGATTTTAGGTTTGGACCATTTTCATGGTTCAAACCCGTGCTACTAACTCAGTGATGTAGGTCTTACGTCGAGCCAACGACGTAAAACAAAGGCGCTGCTCGGGAGGCAACCCGAGAAAATAAGAAGAGGAGGTTCTGACGTTCTGTCAAGAAAACCGCACCTGCGGCCCTGTCTCACTGCCCCCTCGATGACACTATGCTCTCAGCCCGTCCCCGGCGTTGAGCCAGCGCAAGCACAAAGTTGTCACCGCCCCCGCGGTGACAGACCCCCGCTCCCGCGGATTTTTCCTTGACGAACATTTCCAGCGCCGCACCCGGCGCTGGGCCTGCGTCTCCGCTTCCCTTGTCACCGCACCCGCGGTGACAAACACCCGCCCCTGCGGGTTTACCTCAAAAAAAAATTAAAAAAAAATATCAAAGTTAAAACATACCCCACCCGGCTGCACCTCTCCCCTAACCACATTCTCACAAACCCTAACCCAAATCTATCACTACCACTCACAACCCTCCTAATCCACCGTCAACCACCGTCGAAGCACCAACAGACGCCGGAAAAGCGCCACAGGAGCGGCCACCACCGATCTGTCACAAGATCACCTTCCAGGCTTTGCCCGCCCCTACGGCTCACGCTTCAACGCCTCTGCGCCTCACCGCCCCTGCGGGTCTTCAAAACCGCCCCTGCGGAAAACACAACAGAATGGTCCAGCTGGACCATCCCACTAGTGAGCCACCCTTTTTGCCCGTCTCCATGTTATTATCTTTGCTTTCATTTTCACACTTTGAGGGCAAAGCGTTCTTCAAGTATGGGGGAGGGTACTTATCATGCATTTTACTTGAGTTTGTTTTGAATAATTTTAGTGTAATTCATGTTTCATTCAGTTTATAAAAAAAAAAAGAGAGAGAAAAAGCCAAAGAATTGAGGAAAAAGGCAAGAAATTCTTGGATAAACCGAAAACCCGAGAGGGCGGTTTAGGCAAAAAGAAGGTAGTCCGACCAACTCTAGGTTGGTGCAAAATTGGACTTGAGGGATGTGAGATTTTTGTGAGATCATCATGAAAAGAAGAAGAGTGGCAAGGTGAAAACCCGAAAGGGCTCCTTGGCAAAATGAGCGATACCGAGTGTAGGTTCTCCTTCCGGCGTTGGCGACATAAGAAGGGGAGTCATTAAGGAGGATGTTCGGGTAGGTCACTCTTGGAGCAATAAGGATGGTAGTTTTTCACATTTTCTCACATTTTCTTTTTTCTCACTTTCTTTGGTCATTTTTTCTCTTTTGTTCCTCATCTTTCTACTACACCATATTTCCTGAGGCTTGTGTGCTGAATTGTTTGATGCATTGTTTACTCGGGACGAGTAAAGAGTCTAAGTATGGGGGAGTTTGATAGGTGATGCAATCACTATCAATTTATGTAGTTTTTAGAGTCGTTTTTATGTTTTCGAGTCATATTATGTTACTAATGCCTTGATTCAGATAAAAGAGTCAAAATGAAGCAAAAGAAGGTATTAGCAACACTTAGGAGTTGAAGTAAAGAGACGAAGACAAGTTTCTGGTACCTCACCGCGCCCGCGGAGAAGTGTCACCGCCCCTGCGGTGACACCCTTGCCGAGCGCCGCAGCCAGCGGCCTCACCCGCGCCGAACGAAACATGTCACCGCACCCGCGGCCGCCTCTGGCCGCCCCTGCGGTGACAACCCTGGACTCCCATGACGAGCATCGCGGCCAGCGCCTTCGCCCGCGGCCAAAAAGAGCCTATCACCGCCCCTGCGGCCGCCTCTGGCCGCCCCTGCGGTGACCCATCCTGAAGAAGCGAAGACGGCGCCACAGCGCCGTTGCCTGCGCCCAGTGTCACCGCCCCCACGGTGACTTTGGGCCGCGCCTGCGGATCTTCACCAAAAACGCCCGAAGTTAAAGAGTCAGACGTTTCAAAGAGCATTGAAGAACCCGCCCCCGCGGGAATGTCTAGCCGCCCCTGCGGCCAAGAAGAAGATGAAACGTTTTTACCTAAACCGCCCCTGCGGCGCCCTTGGCCGCGGGTGCGGGTTAGCGTCAGAGGACTTTACTCGGCTGTTTTCGACAACTTTAAGTCCTTAATGGTGGCTGTTTGCATAACCTCTTTACTCCTTTTTAATGGATTTTGTAGTATAAATAGAGCCCTTGGCTATAGCTATTATCATCTCATTTTCCACACAAAAACCTCTATATTTCCTAGTGTCTTTTGTAATGAGTTTCTAAGCTCCCTTGGCTACATTAGGTTGATTGAAGCTACATTACTATTTCGTCGTAAGTTCTTCTAATATAAGTTTAAGTTCATTATCCTTTGTGTTATTTTCCTTGATCTTTAACTTATGTTTGCATGTTTTTATCCACTTAGATTGATCACCTTAAGTGTACGAATGCATGCAAAATGCTAGGATTAATTGATTCCGGGTTCGGGTCCTTAATCTAGTAGCAAACCCATAGGTAAAAACTGGTTGCGATTATCTAAGGGAAAGGAAAATAACTATAAAGAAAGATTTAACGGGTTGTTTTATTCTTCTTTATATCTCTTTATCTTTATTAGAATGCTAACTTGTGTTTTAATCTTTTAGGTTTACGGATTAAATAACTAGTTAAGTTGTGTTAATGTCGTTTGGCTTAAACACATATCTACGATCAAGATGAGAACATCGGTGAATAACTTATAAAAAAGAATCAACCAAGTAGTATGTATGCTAAGATCCAACCTAGTGTAGTTCTTTAAATCAACTTTTCACCAACTTTATAATTGTCTTTGTCTTGTTTTATTTCAATCCAAATCCCCCCCCACCCCATTTGTTACCAAATCAATATTTAAAATAATAAAAACTCGATAAAACTCCCTTGGGTTCGACCCTTACTTAATCACTATACATTGGTTAGTATTAAGCTCGGATTTAACTTGATAAGTTTATAATAACGACCTTAGGAAATACGCTTGTCAAAACGCTCGGGCGTATGAAACTCCTATCGGCTAACTCTTCGAGCTGCTTCTTCATCTCTAGCATCTCAATCGGCGTCATGCGGTATGGAGCCTTGGAGATCGGCCTCGTGCCGGGCTCCAACTCAATAGCAAAATCAACGCTCCTCTACGGTGGTAGCCCGGGTGGCTCCCCGAAAACGTCCTCGAAATCGCATGCCATAGGGATCTCCTCCAGCGATGGTCCCGACTCCTCCTTCATGGCATAACACCAAAAGGCCTCGCATCCCTGCCCGATAAGTCTAGCAGCTCGGACCGCGCTAATGACTGTACCGGCCTTCCCGAGGTCTCAACCTCGGAAAATCACCTCGTGCCCCGTCTCCGTGGAAATCGTCACGGTCCTCCGGTTGATGTCTAACACGGCTCGCTGGCGGTCCATCCAATCCATCCCAAGGATGACTTCTTCATGCACTAATGAGTTGAATATAATTTTTGTTTTTAATTTATTCGAGGTATGTTGTTTGGTGTTTTCTTGAAGATTTTGTTCTTTGGTAGTGTGTATTTATATTACTAGATGTCTCATTATATCATTATGTGTCAAGAGGGAAAGCTAATCGTTATTATAGGTATAAAATATTTTAATTCAAAAGTATTATTTTTTTTACAATATATGACTACATTAAGTATAAAGTTACACTATAATATGGACAAAAGTGATTTATTACATAATACATAAGATATGTTTTATTTGAATAATTAAGAAATAAATCACCATTGTGTATTGGGTCTCTCTACATATTTTCGTCTACTTTTAGGGATTATAACATTTATTGTGAGAAGAATGTTCTTTGATTAAATGGGTGAATCTACTTTTAAATCTACTAAGTTGTAAAACCCGGAAAATTTCTTAGTTTCCGGAAATGCGATTCGAGTGGTTCAAGTAATTGGATAAATGGTTAAAACTTTATCTCTTACCTTTGGGCTTCGAAACCAATTCTAATCCTTTGGCCCATACTTTGACCTCACCCGGCCCACTAATCTTTCCCTCTAGTTGGCAATGAGTGCCAACCTCGGCCCAACTATTCCTTGTCTCGCCCCGACATACTCCTGCGCACGCCGGCCCAACAGCTGCCTATACACACAGCCCAACTTGAAAAACGGTTTGACGGGCCCTTACCTTCATCTCGTTCTTCTTCTTACAAGCATAACGGCTAAAAGAGAGGGGACCAGTCCCGTATAGTGACAGCTTGCAATGGGAAAAGGTAGAAGATGAGAGCTACACATACATCACCCTGCAACAACTGCCTCCCTTCACGCTATCCTCACACCTCTATCTTTCTCTTTTCTCTCTTCCTCATACGACTACCTCCTCCACTACTCTGTAGACCACCGCCACTCTGTAGACCACCACCACTTCCACCTCCTCACCTTGCCTTTGTTGACAAGAGAAACACAACCTAGTGCTACTAAGTCTCTCATATGCAACAGACATATTCCTTCACTCATTTTCTCCTTTCGGCTTCTCTCCCGCCTCTACAACCACCAAACACCGAGCATTCGAGCATCCGTTGCAATCCTTGATAAGACAAGGTTCACCTCCCTGGAGTGTCGACAGTCAATTCTCGTCCTCCCCGCTGATAGATAACGAACGTGCTTAATCCTCTCCTCTGGATCCAAGCACAACAGTAAGCACACCTTCTCTCAGGCTTGCTCTTAACTCCTTGGTGTTTATGCTAATGTTTACACCATCCCTCCTTCCTTGAATTTGGGAAAAGCGGCTCTCTCTCTTGGCTTCGATCTGGACGACAAAGGGCAAGACAAAAACTCTCTCTTGGCTTGGATAAGAACAGCAACACTGAACCTACCTTACTTCGACCTCTTCCTTTTAATCAGGCCGAGCAAGTCTCATAAGGTGAGTCTCGACCCTCGTCTTTGTGTGGCCTCCTTTACTCCTCCTCCTGACATGATTCCTTGCCGGCCACCCTTGCAACCCACGCAGGAGAAGCAATGCTCTCTCCAGATCGACCTTTTCTTCAATGTGGACACCTGAGCAAAATTGCCACTTTGAGCCAACTTTTGGGTACGTTACACTCATAATCAACGGATGAATTTTGGATATGTTATAGTAAACATAGCATTGTATCCATGTTAAACTTCTAGCAAGATCCACAGGTTGGATCGAAAGTTGTTACCCTCCAAAGTTGGAAGCAAATCAGTTTTTGGATTTGTGCATGTTATATAGTAAACTTTGGTATTTTGTGTACAATTGTGGTTGTGGCCTTTAGGACCTTTGATGCTTCTTGTCCATTGTGGACATGACCTATTATGCTTAGGTTTTAATTCGGAATTTTGGGGAAAGGTTTGACGTAGTATAATCGAGTCTAAAGTAGCTTGTGACCTATGTAGGGTTTATATGTCCTTTTGGGTTTCCTTCTTGAATCGAAAGTTCGAAGAATTTTCGAGCTCGTTTTAGGTTCTTCAAAGTTATAGTATAAGTAGTGATATGTTTTTGGAAGTTTTGGGACCCGTTTGACCGTTTTAGAATTTTAAGGAAATTCGGAGTCAAAACCATATTTCCTTAAAGTTAGTTTTTGTGGCTTAAGAAATAAGTGAGCATAACTCACACCCATTATGGATCATTTAGGGTCGTGAGATGTTGTTAGGGAAATAGTGAAGGACTTGGACCCGTTTTGGGAACTTTTCGGAATTATAGGAAAGTTAAGGGCGTTTTTGTAATTTCTAGAGAAGTTAGAGTTTTTCCGTTCTTTCTTTCCAAAACTTCCCGTTTGTTCTAAAAGCTTCTTAAGGCTTCTTAGACGTCAGTTTTCGGATGCTAAGACGTTTCCGTTTTCACGAGACTGCTAAGATCACGTACGGACGGATCGAAATTTTCGTTAGTTGGACTTCGGACTAGAGATTAGAAGGTTACCTTTTATCAGACCCAAGTGTATGCATAACGGGTCGTAGTGTCACTGCTCAAGATCTACCTAGAGATTAGGAGGTTGCTTGCGACCAGGCCATTCCGGTATAAACTGAGGTGCATCGGATCCACTCCGGTTGGTATACGGGGACATGGGCGAGTTTCGGGAGATTCTCGTGCTACCAAATAAGTTCAATTAATAGAAGTGAATCACCTTAATCAAAGATAAGAAATCGGTTTGAGTGCAGCATGTTGATGTATTTACTTTCCGCTTTTGTATATGATTGTGCTTTAGTATACTTTCTGATACATGGAATAGTTAGCTAATGGTTTTATACCATCTTATCTTAGACGCACAACAGGTTAGGACCGCTGCTAAGTGATCCGGAGTCGGTGGTCAGCCAGGTTCCCGTACGAGATAGTCGAGATGTTGGGTTTTTTTTTATTTTCATGAAAGTAGACTTGTTCTTTCTTTTGGATTATAATTCATGTAGTGATGGTTGAATTTCTTTTTCGCACTTTTATGTTATAGTGCATGTTTTAAGACTTTACTTGTTTTGCCTTATTTTATCCTCGTAAAAGATCATGTAATATTTTCGTCAATCTAGGGTCGTGTAACACCCCGAATTCTGAGAACCCGGAATTGTACTGGTTAGGACCTCACAATGGGTCCTGACCTTAGCTGAACAACATTTAACAAGAATCCGATAAAACTAAAAAGATATTTTATTAATGCATGACTCAAAAGGGAAAAAGACATCAGCCGTAAAAAAGAGACAATTATCCAGCTAACGGAAAGGAGGAAAACCTCAACAAAACCCAATGAAACTCAAATAACAAAATATGGAAACCCCGGCTGACCACACTATCTGGCTCTCTCAACAACGGCTAACCTGCAAAGTCTACAACATCGGTTTTCACCGTTAGCTAACAATCACTATATAAGAATATCTACATAGCACACACACATAATAGCACACATCATAAATCACACACAATCCAATTCTTATCTTTTCATTAAGTGATTCGCTTTTATTAATTCAACTTCATTTGTGGAAGGAGGATCCCATCAACCCTCGCCTCTGTCCCCGTATACCGAGCGGAATGGTTCCAATGCATATCTACCGTATACCGTACGGTCTGGTCGCAAAGAGCCTTCCCAGTCATCTTACAGTGTTTGGCAGTGATGCCACGGCCCGTTATCATACACTTGGGTCTCATTAAATTATAACGTCGTCTAATCAATTCCCATTAAAATGATAAACACACACCACCACATAGAATACACTCATATAGTTTCATCAGCTAAGCAAGTCCATAAGACTTACCTGAACTAGTCCGATATCCAAACTTGCTAAATTTCGATCCGTACATAACGAGCTCAACAACCTGATCAAGACGAAGGATGTCTTAACAACATAATTCTATCATATGAGAATCCTTCCTAAAATTATGAAAAGATCTAAAACGGTATAGGACTCTTACTATAGTCCAACAAGATTTCACAATCCTAAAAGTTCTATATCGGTTTGAGGGTTTGCTAAAACTTACAATTTGTATCTCACAACCTTAAAAGAGCTTTTTCTGAAATCACCTCAATTTTCATACTTTAGCCTATCAAAATTTCCTTCTTCTAATTCCCAAAAATTCCGAGAAAATCCTAAGCATACTATGTCATGTCTACTTCTAGATAGAACGATCAAAACCCATAAATATCCATTCTTAAAAACCACACTAAAATTCCAAAGTTGTCTACAAGCATACTCAAATCCAACACTTAGCCAAAATCCCTTATTCTCCCAAAATTATGTTTCACACTAACTTTGCACTCCTATAACTCTAAATCCAACCGTTGGAATTTATTCAACTTTTACTACACTAAACTACGTACTACCACCACCAACATAACAAAAATTCAACCGTAAAAGATAATTCATTCATACCCAAATCTAGCTCCAAATTTAGGTCAAGATGCCTCTCATCCTTAACATTCATCCTTAGTCATTTTCGTCCATATTCTATGTCCAAAATAGATTTTGTATCCCTTAAATAAATACTAAGGTATCCAACCCTATAAATCTCAATCACTTAAACTCAACCTACACAAGTTAATCTCCAAAGGCCAACAAGCTACTAAGTTCACAATCTTATAAACATGGGTCGTATCCTACAAAAATAACTTGGGCTATTTTAAGTAATTATGGAAATTCTGGGCATTTTTCACAATACTAGAAAGTTTGGGTCATAAACTGTAAATATAAAGTTGGGCCATTTTTTGTAATTTTCTAGTCAGGGCATTTTTGCAAATTCCAGCAATAAGGGTCATTTACGTAAATAGGAAGTATGGGACATAAATCGTAATTATACCACATTGGGTCAAACCCGTGTTGACCAACTAGGGTTTCGGTAGTCCACGTGTGCGGCGGCTGGTTTTCCTACGGTAGGGCTCACGGCGGACGACAGGAGCGGCAGATCCGAGGTTCCCGGTGTTGGGCGAGTTCGGGGAGGCTCGAGGCGAGTGGCGGTGAGGCAAGAATGACAGCAGGTGGAGCCATTCTCCGGCGGATCTGGGCAGCGAGCAAAGTAGTGCTGGAGCCCGACAATGGTGATGCCAATAACGGTTCTTTGCGGTCGGAAAGGTCGGGATCCCGGGCTCACTAGATCGAGAGAATCAGGACAACGGAGGCTCGGCGGCGACGATGGCTTTTCGAACTAGACAGATCCAAGCTGTTTCGGCTGATCTGGATCGAGATGACGAAAGGAGCGAAATCCGGATCCGAACTTGAAATGAAGGTTTCCTGGTTTGAGTTGGTACCGGCGGCTGACAGTTATTGTGGTTTTTCGGCGATGAATAGTGATCCGGAAAAGGGGTAGGGTACGAGAGAAGCTAGGGTTTCACTTGGAAGGGACGATGAATAGTAATCCAAGAATTGTTACGGTCTTTCAACTTTACCAATCAAACCAAATCCCCCTTTATTTCTTTATTAGTTTATTTATTTTTATTTTTCATCAAACCAACATGATATCAGTAAATCCTCAAAATCCGAAATCAAAACTATCATCACTAAATTCCCAAATAAATATTTCGTTTAAACACTTAAATATATTTCCGACTAAACCAAAAATTCGAAGGAACGTATTACTAAAAAAATTTTCCCCGATGTTAAAAATTCGGGTTATTACATCAGTACCCCCTCAGAAAAAGTTTCGTCCCGAAACTTAAAAATATAACAAGAACCCCGAAAAGACCCCCTGACGGCATAAGTATGACCTTATGTATCTACTGGTTTATATTGGAGTTTCCTCTCGTTACGCCAACATTGTTCCAAAAGCTTATGTTATTACATCAATATTCTCTTATCGTAAACTTCGTACCGAAACTTAAGGTACACAATGGTCATCCAGCTAAATTTAAAATCTCGCGGTATACTTAAAAGACTATCCATGGAGGTGATATCACCCTTTTTGTTAATCATATAAGTACATCTTAACTAAGGCCAAAACTACTCTAATGCGTGAATAGATAAGCACTTGAGCATAAAAAAAACACATAAGCAGTCACACAACTACCCACATAGGCACATAAACAAGTAAGCTAGCACTCTATGCAAGATCAAAGTAATTGTTAACTTAGAAGTCAATATTAGATTAATGTAGCCCTACAAATCATTACTTCTTTTTTTTTTCCAGCAATCCCCCACATTTTCTTTTTCTTTTCACTTCTAGACCGACAATCAACAACATCAGGGTATGCTTCTACCATAATTGCCTCGGATCTTACTCTAAGACGATTATCCGATACTTCCTCGAGATGACCCAATTCATTGCATAAATCCAATAGACATCCACTTGCAAGAGGTCCATATTCACTCTCTCAATTAACACAATGAGCAATAGAACAAGCATTCTCACACGGGGGTGATAGATCATCATATCGATAACTTTCCCAAACATAATACATCCAATACCCAAAATTGGGGAGACTCTCAATCATTTATGAACATAAATCCTTAGCTCCAAATTGCACCGTCAGTTATCCCAACATCAAATCTAACATCTTGAAAGAATGTCAACTTACGTTGATAAATGGAAGTTATCAAGCTACGAAATCTCGCCTCATCCCATACCTACTCATTATGGCACTGTGAATTCGTCTCCGCTAGCAACATATGACCCCTCTGTCCTTACCAATTTGTCTTCGAATAACCCGATAACCGTACAGATCGAACATATGTCATACAAGCTTATGCATTTCTTTCTAACCCCTTGAATTGCAACTACCAGTTGTATATAAGGCCATTATCTTAGGCATTTAGTGAACCTTACCAATTGTATATTGCCCTTCTTTGGGAGACAATCCACTTGATCACATTTCTCTACCTACTACCTAGCAAGGTCATATAACCATGCCAACCGATCAAATTTCACCCATGTCCATTTATGATTTCAAAATTATTATTATTATTTTTTTATTTTTTTTATTTTTTTTATTTTTTTTCTTTTTTATTTTATTTTTTTTTCTTTTTTTCCCACACCTTCCAAGGGTGATATCCTCTTAAAGAGTCTACTCAACTTGTCATTTCAGTTTGCTTCTTTGGTTCACTCTACGTCTCATGCTTCTCTTTCCAATATAAGAAATCTAACTTCCTTAGACTCCACTTATGTCGTCCATCTGACATTTCCATGCTCAGCTGGTACTTCATGATGACTTGTCCGCGCATTCATTCAAATACTATAACATAAGTTTTGCCTTCTCACGGTTCCTTTATAAGATCCCTTGATGTTGGTGTCTTAAGTCCTTCGACGAGAGGCACCACTGCTTCACTTCACTTCCCACCTAAAATTCTTTATGTAAACTTCCCGTGATAGATGTTGTTCTAGAACTGTCGCTTGTATCGTGGTCTTTCCCATTGATCTCGTTTTCTCCTGACTGGAGGTCTTCTCTACGTCCACACCTCCTAACTGTAGGAGTCATACCCTCACCACAACCGGTAGGGTGGATGAGGTAGACAACCTCTATCTCGTCCTATAAGGGTCGTTAATCTAGTGCGTCTTATCTAAACGAAATATCAAGGCTAAGATCAAAACATAACCTTAACTGACTAAAATTCTATAATAACTATTCCGTATCACGCTACATACTTTATCGTGTGTCATCCGTACGGAATTATCGAAACTAAAATTAAATTGAAGAGCTAACTAACTCAAGTCCAAAAGTCCATCTAAACTACGCCATTGAGATCCGCGGAGAGTGGTGGTGGTTTCCATACTTACTATCCCAACCCGACTATGCAAACTTTTTAAAACAAAAAATTTCATTTTGAAAGTTCAAATCCCTTGTGGGTTCTGTTTATTTATCCGGCCTCTTAGTAGATTGCGAGTGTCATTGTTGTCAACCATAGTTCTGATACCATATGTAACACCCCGAATTCTGAGAACCTGGAATGCTACTGGTTAGGACCTCACAATGGGTCCTGACCTTAGCTGAACAACAATTTAACAAGAATCTTACAACAAGGCACATAATAAGAAACCGATAAAACTAAAAAGATATTTTATTAATGCATGACTCAAAAGGGAAAAAGACATCAGCCGTCAAAAAGAGACAATTATCGAACTAACGGAAAGGAGGAAAACCTCAACAAAACCCAATGAAACTCAAATAACAAAATATGGAAACCCCGGCTGACCACACTCTCTGGCTCTCTCAACAACGGGTAACCTGCAAAGTCTACAACATCGGTTTTCACCGTTAGCTAACAATCACTATATAAGAATATCTACATAGCACACACACACATAATAGCACACATCATAAATCACACACAATCCAATTCTTATCTTTTCATTAAGTGATTCGCTTTTATTAATTCAACTTCATTTGTGGAACGAGGATCCCATCGACCCTCGCCTCTGTCCCCGTATACCGAGCGGAATGGTTCCAATGCATATCTACCGTATACCGTACGGTCTGGTCGCAAAGAGCCTTCGCAGTCATCTTACAGTGTTGGGCAGTGATGTCACGGCCCGTTATCATACACTTGGGTCTCATTAAATTATAACGTCGTCTAATCAATTCCCATTAAAACGATAAACACACACCACATAGAATACACTCCTATAACTCTAAATCCAACCGTTGGAATTTATCCAACTTTTACTACACTAAACTACGTACTACCACCACCAACATAACAAAAATTCAACCGTAAAAGATAATTCATTCATACCCAAATCTAGCTCCAAATTTAGGTCAAGATGCCTCTCATCCTTAACATTCATCCTTAGTCATTTCCGTCCATATTCTATGTCCAAAATAGATTTTATATCCCTTAAATAAATACTAAGGTATCCAACCCTATAAATCTCAATCACTTAAACTCAACCTACACAAGTTAATCTCCAAATGCCAACAAACTACTAAGTTCACAATCTTATAAACATGGGTCGTATCCTAAAAAAATAACTTGGGCTATTTTAAGTAATTATGGAAATTCTGGGCAATTTTCACAATACTAGAAAGTTTGGGTCATAAACTATAAATATAAAGTTGGGCCATTTTCTGTAATTTTCTAGTCAGGGCATTTTTGCAAATTCCAGCAATAAGGGTCATTTACGTAAATAGGAAGTATGGGACAGAAATCGTAATTATACCACATTGGGTCAAACCCGTGTTGACCAACTAGGGTTTCGGTAGTCCACGTGTGCGGCGGATGGTTTTCCTGCGCTAGGGCTCACGGCGGACGACAGGAGCGACAGATCCGAGGTTCCCGGTGCTGGGCGAGTTCGGCGAGGCTCGAGGCGAGTAGCGGTGAGGCAAGAATGACAGCAGGTGGAGCCATTCTCCGGCGGATCTGAGCAGCGAGCGAAGTAGTGCTGGAGCCCGACAATGGTGATGCCAGTAGCGGTTCTTGGCGGTCGGAAAGGTCGGGATCCCGGGCTCACTAGATCGAGAGAATCAGGACAACGGAGGCTCGGTGGCGATGATGGCTTTTCGAACTAGACAGATCCAAGCGGTTTCGGCAGATCTGGATCGAGATGACGAAAGGAGCGAGATCCGGATCCAGACTTGAAATGAAGGTTTCCTGGTTTGAGTTGGTACCGGCGGCTGACAGTTATTGTGGTTTTCCGGCGATGAATAGGTGATCCGGAAAAGGGGTAGGGTACAAGAGAAGCTAGGGTTTCACTTGGAAGGGACGATGAATAGTAATCCAGGAATTGTTACGGTCTTTCAACTTTACCAATCAAACCAAATCCCCCTTTATTTCTTTATTAGTTTATTTATTTTTATTTTTCCTCAAACCAACATGATATCAGTAAATCCTCAAAATCCGAAATCAAAACTATCATCACTAAATTCCCAAATAAATATTTCGTTTAAACACTTAAATATATTTCCGACTAAACCCAAAATCGTTCATTTATCCCCAAAATTCGAAGGAACCTATTACTAAAAAAATTTTCCCCGATGTTAAAAATTCGGGTTATTACAGGTCGGGACCCACTTTGAGGTCATGGTCCGTAACGTCCCGAGATTCGAGAATTTGGGGTGTTACATAAGTCACAAATGTTTTTAAGGGTTCTTGTTGATGAAACACTTTAATGAAAACGACCTTTCCCCTAACTATTCATAATTTTTTTGAATTATTTTTCTATTTCAATTCTAGTAATGATCTCCGCAATTTTTGTTGTCGTGAATTATGTTTGGTAATTTATCATAATCATATTTTTTCAAATTTCACTAAAATTATATTTCGGAATCGTAATTTTAATTTTTATCTTGGCTTGACTTCATCGCAGTACCATTAACTTATGGCCTAAAATTTTTAGTGTTAAAATTTAGGTAAATTTAATTAGTAAATTAAATTTTTTTCGTTGTCATTCATCCAATCGACATTGTTTGAAACAATTCTCTATACTAAGACGTGCAACGCATTTATATCATAACTCAATCCAAACTAAGATGTGAAATCGTCTTAAATACAGCTTCAAATCAATAATAAATATCTTATGATTAAGGATATGTGACAATATGAATTTGAAGATGAAAGTAAAACTACTTGATAATCCTTTATTTGATCAAGATCCTTTGGATGATAATGGTTTTTATGTTGAGCAAGGTGCTTGTCTAGTTGTTAGGTGAGTCTTGCAAGCACACCCTAATCCTATTAAGGATAACCAAAAAGAGCTAGAATTGGTTTCATACTTGGTGTGAGGTGAAGGGGATTATATGTATCTTCATTATAGATGAAGGGGGTTATACCAATGTAGCTAGCACTAAGATGGTCAATCACCTACACTTCATTTGAGTCAGCACCCTATACCTTATAAGTTAACTTGGATGAAAGAGTAGGAGATTTGAAGATTCACAAGCAAGTTTTCGTTACCTTGACGATAGGATTCTATGACGACAAGGCTTTGTGTGATGTATCCCCATGAACTCTTGTCACCTGTTATAAGGTAGACCCTAGCATTCTGATAGAGACGCCAATCACAAGGGTAAGACTAACCAATGTCATTCCTGTAAGAGCCTTAGTCTTTGGAGCCATTTTGGCCTTAGCCGTCCTGCGGGTTTAGGGAGCCGCTCTTGCGGCTCGTGATGTTTCCCGCCCCTGCGACTCAGGGAACCGCCCCTGCGGTTTCCTGCGGCTGCAGCAGGTTTTGTTCACCCTTTTGACCGTGCTTTACTCTTCTTCATCCTTATACCTATTCTTTTGCTTGCTGAGCAAGGGTTTTGCATTTCCTCAGACTTCTCACGACCTTCTTCTTCCTCCCTATCTCTCCTTGATCTTGTTCTTGAGTTTCCTTAGATTTTAAGAGAATTGTTGTGAGGCTTTGATGATGTTGATGCTAGTGGATGTTGTGCTGAGCTTGAGAGCCAGCTGAGGTACTGTCTTGGATCGTTTTCTTGCTTAGGCCACAACAGTGGGTAAGCTCCTTGCTCCTCTTCTTCTTTCTTTGATCTCTTTCTCTTTCCTTAGCTTAGGATTAGATGTTCTAGGCTTGTATTGATAGTGGAATGTGTATGTATATGTATGTGTGTGGCTTTGGAATGATGAAGACGTGATTTGATCACGTGAAGAGTGGAAGAGAAGTCGCCTCCCCCGCGTCTGGAATTCGCCGCCCCTGCGGGAACCTTGTCACCGCACCCGTGCCAGGGAAGCTGTCGCCCCCGCGGCCACTGTCCCAGCGCCTGCGCCGTGCCTGCGCTTACCTGCGGCCACTGTCACCGCGCCTGCGGCCGAGCGTCGCCGCGCCTTTAGTTTGTCTTGCTTCGCCGCTGCGTCCCTCTTGTCACGCAGGTGCGTCTTGTCCCGGATCTACCTAGAGTAGTGTAGATCCTTTCCTTTCCTAGTATGAGCGGTAGTAGCATGCTAGGTATGTGTATGAGGATAGAATGATGATGAGTATGATATCGTTATATGCTGATTAGGGCTTTGAGGTTTATAAGTTGGATACAATCCTTATGAATCCCTTGGGTCTAGGTGTGACCCCTTTGATGGATAGGAGTTTGATATCTTGTTATGCCTTGTTATTAGGCAGTGTTGTTCTCCAGAGTTGGAGCTGATCGGGTTGTGACTACTTCTGAGGTTGAGGTAAGTTCATAGGACTTACTTAGCTACCATCCTTATATTGGATGTATGCATGAGTGGTGTGTGATATATGCTTGATAGCATGCGTATGATGATTACCGACCTATGGTTTAGTGACTGCCCATTGTAGGGCCGTGACAACTTGTCCTTTCATCCCGCTGGGAGTCTGGAGGTTCTCTGTGGGCAGGCTTTCTCCACTCCCATAGGGTATACGGGGACGGTGACCGTATCACCACTCCAGCTGGCACCATTCCCCAGAGGCGAGGATTATATATTCCTCATGTCACATATGTTCATATACATTTATTTATACGATTTGAGTGTTGGACTTTATAAAGATAATTAACCGGGTAAATGTGTGACAGCATGTTTATATGTTATGATTCCTGAAGTGTATTTGTGCTCTTGCATCTTCTATATATGTGTATGGTTAGCTAACGGTTTTATACCGTGTTGTAGATCCTTTGCAGGTTAGGAGAGCTGTAGAGTGATCCATAGTAGGTGATCCGCTGAGGGCTCCGTACACTAGGTTATGCGAGGGTTATGGGTTTTATATGTATAGTATATGTTTTGGTTGTACTCAGTTGTTCTTATGTAACCCTTTTGATATGTATATATTCAGTTCTATGTTTTGGTTTTAATCTATCTGTGTCTTGTTGTAAGATCCAGTGAATTTGTTGTCAAGCTAGGGTCAGGATCCATTGTGAGATCCTAGCCCAATAGCGCCTCGAGTCCTACGGATTCAGGGTGTTACAATTTCACCTTTGAGATTAAGGATATATTGCTTAATTCTATGACCCCTAAAAACAATGTAGTAGGGTTGTTTGATTTAACAATCAAGTGCAGAATAATCTAGAGGGGTTCAATGAAGAGGGAACAACAACCACATCAAGACCAAGCGACCACAAGCTAAATCAAACCCTTATGCTTCAGTCGTAAATTGCTAGTAACCACTTGTCTAGAAGCCATTAAGGTGGGTTTTTGAGGATCGGATATACCCTCGGACTTGTAATCCATTAGAGGTTTACATTTTAAACCAACCTATAGTATGTACTTGAACGATCGTTATGATAACAAGTCCATTGTTTGGAAGTTGGACCAAACTCATTTAAATTGGGATAGATTGCATCTTGTCGTTCTTGTTGTCAAAATCGATTCCCTACTGCTAACCCCGCATCAACTTTCATGAAAAATATCTCACATCCATTAGAGGTTTAGATTTTAAACCAACCTATAGTATGTACTTGAACGATCGCTATGATAACAAGTCACATGTTTGGAAGTTGAACCAAACTCATTTATATTGGGATAGATTGCATCTTCTCGTTCTTGTTGTCAAAATCAATTCCCTACGGCTAACCCCGCATCCACTTTCATGAAAATTATCTCACACGCTTAACTAAACATTGTTTCCACATAAATTGTTATGCTACAATTTTCAATACCATTGTTCGAATAAAATCATTTCATTATCACGGTTTTGGATTTTTGGATTAATAATGCATTTCATAAAGAAGTATGATAATTGGATTATTTGAAGACAAATATTGATATATTTTGTGTAATATATTTATATTTATTTATTTATTGAAATAATTAAACAACAATCCAATGTTTTATTTTCCTAATAATATCTTTCGGTGGATTTCATAGTCTCACATATGATGCCTAGTTTTCTAATGTTTATAGTCCATCCTTGTTGGTACCTACATAAATTATCAAATCAAAGAAACGAAAAGTTAATTTATGATCATCATAAGAGAATAATTTAAGTAATTAGACAATAAAAATGCATGGATGAAACAAAATATATCATACCCATATCGTTATATGATATTTAAACCGGTATACCTGTTTATGAGGAATATTAACACCCCTCACAACCAGGACCACCTATGACTATACCGTTGGTACCTACATGTATTATTAGAATAATAATTGATCAAAATATAAATTAACGATCATAGTAAAATATTACTTTATCACTTGATTGAGTTGTAAATGAAAACACAAAAAAAGAGACGTTACATTTCACACGTACACAACTATATCATCTACTTATAAATTTATGTATTTTTCGTAAAACGTTTTGGATTTTATATCTTGAATATAAGTTTTATTCTTCCTTCCTCATCTTCAATTGTCATGTTTAGGCCCGATTTTTACATATTTAAATGGAGTTAGAAATGTATGATAAGGGATGATTTATAGTACCAGGGGATACTTTTGTAAACCTAAGGATACATACTAAGACTCAACCTTATTTGCTAGAAATGACTATAGGTAAATATTAGGAGTTTGATATGTTTAATTCTATCTTTAAAAAAATACTTTTATAATAATATACATGCATGATATATTAGTGTTTGTGCATTTTAGTATTATTCACTTATCGTTACTATTGACAATAAGTTTTCAAAAATTAATATACTATAATATCGTCTATATATAAGTAACAATTGGTTTTATAATATCGTGTGAAACTGAGTATTTTCAATAAGTTATAAATTTATGTATCACAAGTAACATGGATAGATGTGTCTAGAGATAAATGTACCTCTTGCAGAAAAATTCAAGGTAGACGATGAATCTGGAGGGCATACAGCTTTGCACAATAACAAACAGTTATCTTTGTCAACCGCTGTATCGCAATTATTTCGGCAGTTCAAACATGGAGGATACTCTGTTAATTAGTGTCAAATAACATAATTAGTAATTATATAAAATAAGATTACTGTGTGAAAATAATTATATGATCTAATTTAGTTTTGTACAAACTCTCTTTTTTATTACACCTTGCAAATTGCATGACTTATCATATTAATTAGTTATTATATTTTTATAAACTTGTTAAAAAGAAAATATATTAAGCTAGGATGCATATGTACTTATCACACGGAATGTGAATTCTAGCGTGACTATGGTTATATACAAAATGTTTTGTAAGCAATGATCATATGATAATGACCTTTGATGATGAGGCACATTTTATATATCCGAAGCACAAAATGGTTACGCATGATGGTACTTAAGATGGTCCTTAAGATAGTAACTGCAATTCAACCCCTTATTTGAGGTTATGTTTTACACTTTAAATTTGGATAATTTTCAAAAATTGGTCAACTAGCTATAAATCATGAAATGATGAATTTGATATAAAAAAAAGTTAATTAAACATAAAAGAGAATGGAAATTTTGTATATTTACCGCTGGAAGTGACCATATGCACGGTCATGGACATGATAACCAAGAAAACTAGAACCATCATGACTCGTGCATTTCCTTGCATTGTAGTCATGACTAATGAGTTGAATATAATTTTTGTTTTTAATTTATTCGAGGTATGTTGTTTGGTGTTTTCTTGAAGATTTTGTTCTTTGGTAGTGTGTATTTATATTACTAGATGTCTCATTATATCATTATGTGTCAAGAGGAAAATCTAATCGTTATTATAGGTATGAAATATTTTGATTCAAAAGTATTAATTTGTGTACAATATATGACTACATTAGATGTAAAGTTACACTAAATATGGACAAAAGTGATTTATTACATAATACATAAGATATGTTTTATTTTAATAATTAAGAAATAAATCACAATTGTGTATTGGGTCTCTCTACATATTTTCGTCTACTTTTAGGGATTATAACATTTATTGTGAGAAGAATGTTATTTGATTAAATGGGTGAATCTACTTTTAAATCTACTAAGTTGTAAAACCCGGAAAATTTCTTAGTTTCCGGAAATGCGATTCGAGTGGTTCAAGTAATCGGATAAATGGTTAAAACTTTATCTCTTACCTTTGGGCTTCGAAACCAATTCTAATCCTTTGGCCCATACTTTGACCTCAGCCGGCCCACTAACCTTTCCCTCTAGTTGGCAATGAGTGTCAACCTCGGCCCAACTATTCCTTGTCTCGCCCCGACATACTCCTGCGCACGCCGGCCCAACAGCTGCCTATACACACAGCCCAACTTGAAAAACGGTTTGACGGGCCCTTACCTTTATCTCGTTCTTCTTCTTACAAGCATAACGCTAAAAGAGAGGGGACCAGTCCCGTATAGTGACAGCTTGCAATGGGAAAAGGTAGAAGATGAGAGCTACACATACATCACCCTGCAACAACTGCCTCCCTTCACGCTATCCTCACACCTCTATCTTTCTCTTTTCTCTCTTCCTCATACGACTACCTCCTCCACTACTCTGTAGACCACCGCCACTCTGTAGACCACCACCACTTCCACCTCCTCACCTTGCCTCTGTTGACAAGAGAAACACAACCTAGTGCTACTAAGTCTCTCATATGCAACAGACATATTCCTTCACTCATTTTCTCCTTTCTTATCTCTTCTCCTTTCGGCTTCTCTCCCGCCTCTACAACCACCAAACACCGATATAGGGATGGCAGCTAAGTAAGTCCTATGGACTTACCTCAACCTCGGAAGTCTCAAACCCAACGGTTCCAACTCTGAAGATCAACCCTGCCTAGTAACAAAGCATAACCATATATCACACTCATATCCATCAAAGGGGTCACACCTAGACCCAAGGGATCCATAAGGATCATATCCTAACTCATAAACCTCAAAGCCATAACTGACATAAACGATAACATGATCATCCTCATTCTATCCTCATATACATACCTAGCATGCCACTAAACCACTCATACTAGGAAAGGAAAGGATCTATCCAACACTAGGTAGACCCGGAACAAGACGCACCTGCGTGACAGAAAGACGCAGGGGCGGAACAGGCAATCCGCAGGCGCGGCAATGCTCGGCCGCAGGCGCGGTGACAGCGGCCGCAGGCAAGCGCAGGTACGGCGCAGGTGTTGTGACACGGCTCCCGCAAGAGCGGCGGCTTCCTGGCGCGGGTGCGGCGACAAGGTACCCGCAGGGGCGGCTTTGCTAGACCGCGGGGGCGGCAACAGTGCAGAATGTGATCCCGCGGCTCCTCTTCGGCTCTTTACGTGATCAAATCACGTCTTCTCTCATACAAAGTTATACATATACATATACATACATAAACCAACATCAATATACCTCAACGTACATCTAATCCTAAGCTAGGAAGAGGAATCAAGAAAGAAAGAAAGGAAGAAGAAGCAAGAAGCTCACCACACCTGTGGTCCTAGGCCAGGAAAAGATCACCACACAACCTCAGCTGGCTCCCAAGCTCAACAACAACATCATACAACATCAACCTCAACAAGGCCACACAAAACCTCTTCCAAACCAAGAGGAAACCAAGTATAAGATCAAGAAGGAAGGAGAAGGAAGCAAGAAGGACGTGAAGTCAGCTGGGAAAGGAAATGAAGATGCTCATCAAGCCAAAGCAAAGGAATTAGGTTAAGGAAGTGAAAGAGTAAAGCACGGGTCAAAGGTCAACAAAGCCGGTTGCAGCCGCAGGGGAAGATCATGGCTCAGCCGCAGGGGCGGCTCTACAAACCCGCGGGGCGGCTAAGATTAAAACTAGCTACCAAGTCTAAGGCTC
Source organism: Fagopyrum tataricum (assembly GCA_002319775.1). Lineage (NCBI taxonomy): Eukaryota > Viridiplantae > Streptophyta > Magnoliopsida > Caryophyllales > Polygonaceae > Fagopyrum > Fagopyrum tataricum. The sequence goes on from CM008284.1 coordinate 15,560,534, forward strand.
TTACAATGGGTTTTGTATGTATAGTATATGTTTGGTTGTACTCAGTTGTTCTTATATAAACCTTTTGATATGTATATATTCAGTTTTATGTTTTGGTTTTAATCTATCTGTCCCTTGTTGTAACATCTAGTGAATTTGTTGTCAAGTTAGGGTCAAGATCCATTGTGAGATCCTAGCCCAGTAGCGCCTCGAGTCCTATGGATTCGGTGTGTTACAATTTCACCTTTGAGATTAAGGATATATTGCTTAATTCTATGACCCCTAAAAACAATGTAGTAGGGTTGTTTGATTTAACAATCAAGTGTAGAATAATCTAGAGGGGTTCAATGAAGAGGGAACAACAACCACATCAAGACCAAGCGACCACACGCTAAATCAAACCCTTATGCTTCAGTCGTAAATTGCTAGTAACCACTTGTCTAGAAGCCATTAAGGTGGGTTTTTGAGGATCGGATATACCCTCGAACTTGTCATCCATTAGAGGTTTACATTTTAAACCAACCTATAGTATGTACTTGAACGAGCGTGCCGCCCAGCCTAGCATGCCGCCCGCCTACTCCCCGCCTAGCCTGCAACTCCCCTCTGCAGCACTCCACGCCCAGCTCCCCTCTGCACCACTCCCCGCCTCTGGCGCCTACATCCCTAGGCCGACCCCTCGGTCCCGCTCCACACTCACCTACACCCGAGCTGCACACCACACTTCCCCCCTCCCTCCTCTCTCACTCACGCAACTCTCTCCCTCTCTCACTCACATCTCCCTCAACCCTCTTCTAGGTTGGGCGGCACACTCTACAAGCCCGCGGCTGGGCCTCGGTCTTGGCCGAGATAGGTAGGCCGAGCTTGTCTCGGCCGGGATTTCCAAGAGTAAGGGAGGAAAAGAACCCGGGTAAAAAACGACTCGTTAAACTAGTTCCGTAACGGGTGTTACGGGTCGGAAAATTCCCGACATTCCCGTAAAATAATTTACGGTTTACGGTTTGGAATAAAAGTCGGATATTCCCATAGAATAATTTACGGAAAAGAATAACTCGATAAATTCATTTTCTAAAATTTCCGGGCGTTACAGAGGATACTCTGTTAATTAGTGTCAAATAACATAATTAGTAATTATATAAAATAAGATTACTGTGTGAAAATAATTATATGATCTAATTTAGTTTTGTACAAACTCTCTTTTTTATTACACCTTGGAAATTGCATGACTTATCATATTAATTAGTTATTGTATTTTTATAAACTTGTTAAAAAGAAAATATATTAAGCTAGGATGCATATGTACTTATCACACGGAATGTGAATTCTAGCGTGACTATGGTTATATACAAAATGTTTTGTAAGCAATGATCATATGATAATGACCTTTGATGATAAGGCACATTTTATATATTCGAAGCACAAAATGGTTACGCATGATGGTACTTAACATAGTAACTGCAATTCAACCCCTTATTTGACGTTACTTTTTACACTTTAAATTTGGATAATTTTCAAAAATTGGTCAACTAGCTATAAATCATGAAATGATTAATTTGATATAAAAAAAAAAAGTTAATTAAACATAAAAGAGAATGGAAATTTTGTATATTTACCGCTGGAAGTGACCAAATGCACGGTCATTGACATGATAACCAAGAAAACTAGAACCATCATGACTCGTGCATTTCCTTGCATTGTAGTCATGACTAATGAGTTGAATATAATTTTTGTTTTTAATTTATTGGAGGTATGTTTTTTGGTGTTGAAGATTTGTTCCTTGGTAGTGTGTATTTATATTACTAGATGTCTCGTTATATCATTATGTGTCAAGAGGGAAATCTAATCGTTATTATAGGTATCAAAATATTTTGATTCAAAAGTAGTACTTTTTGTACAATATATGACTACATTAGGTGTAAAGTTACACTAAATATGGACAAAAGTGATTTATTACATAATACACAAGATATGTTTTATTTTATAATTAAGAAATAAATCACAATTGTGTATTTGTTCTCTCTCCATATTTTCGTCTACTTTTAGGGATTATAACATTTATTGTGAGAAGAATGTTCTTTGATTAAATGGGTGAATCTGCTTTTAAATGTTTTTATTTACAAATTTTGTTAATCGGGTGATGTACGTTTGAATCAAATTTTGTTATAGCAAATTATAGTATGTAACAGATCGAATCATTTCAATTTCAAATCTACTAAGTTGTAAAACCCGGCAAATTTCTTCGTTTCCGAAAATGCGATTCAAGTGGTTCAAGTAATCTATAAATGGTTAAAACTTTTTCTCTTACCTTTCCGATTGTGTAGATGACTTGCAGTTTAGAAATGCCGCCGAGTGAGGAGGAGGAGTGGACAACCGGGGTCTCCGTACATTAAAGGACGGGGATGTTTTGAGTCTTTTCACGTCGGTTTTAAACCGTTAGCTAATATTCTACGCATTAGAAAAGCAGTGAAGGCACAAACACACTCATAGCATATAATATAAATCACACAAGTCCGTTTCTTTATCTTTATATCATCAAGTCGTATCCCGTTCTAATTCAGCTTCGGTTGTGACACGAGACACCAATGGTCCCGCCTCGGTTCCCCCTCCGGCAAGGAATGTCACGGATGCCTCCGTCCATCTAACCCGCCGGGCAAGTCGCCGAGAATCCCCTAGACCCCGCAAGGCTAGGCAGTATTGTCACCGCCCGTTATCATACACTTGGGCCAAAATTATACATATAAGTCGGTGGTCCTATTTACCGGTTTAATAGTTATAGCAAAACATAAACACGCACCACCAAACACACACCAATGCTAATACGGAAAATACGAGCTAAGTAAGTCCGGAGACTTACCTCGTCCCAAACGCTATCTCACAAAACGCTCACGCTTCCCTTGGGAAGGCGTACTCAACCTGTTCACAACAAGGTATCATAAAAACCCGCTCAACTCGAGAAGTCTAAGACTTCTACACAAATGACCTACGCAGGATCATTTGACTCTCATTCTAGGACCGAATCCTAGAGTCCAACATAATTACCGTCAATCACGACGTAAAAGCCAACTAGGTCTAATCCCGCTCCTCACATTCTCCTAAGGTCTCAAAAAGCCGCTACTTGGCATTTCCGCTAAGTTATAATTTCCAACCTATCATGATACTATCCATTTCGCCCATATGTTAAAAGATCGTAAACTTATAGCATAACGGAACCTAAGATAAACTCGTCTAATTTCCGAGGTTAAAACTCGCTAACATATTTTCCGGGCACTTATGCAATTCCTAACACATATGGGTATAAACTGTAATTTATCAAACTACTGGGTATAAACTGTAATTTATCAAACTGCTGGGTATAAACTGTAATTAACCAAAAGCTGAGGGCCAGAATCGTAAATATACCTAAAGTGAGGGGGGCCGCTTTAATTAGCCACAAGGGCTGTTGCACTAGCCCGCGGCGGCGGCGGCAGCAGGGCCCAGGCGCGGGAGGGGAAGGCTCCGGGCTCCTTGCGCGGCTGCAGACGGTGGCGGTCCTTCTCGTGGGCGGCGGCTCCCTGGTGGCGGCCTTTCTCCGGCGACAGAAAAGGAGGTAGGGGACGGCTGCAGGAGAAGAGGGAGCGGGTGGTGAGCGGCTCCCCGGTGGCGCCCGCGGGGCTCGCACAGGCAGGCGCCGCAAGGGCGGAGCAAGGCCTTTCCGGGGCGGCGACGGCTTTGTTGCGGCTCTCGTTTCCCGAGCAGCCTCGACGCAAAAGGAGGAAGAGGGGCTCGGTTGGTGGCTCTCCGGCGTGCTCGAAGGGCTCGGGACGTAGCGGTGGCGGAGTGACGACGGCGGGGCGGCGGCTTGACGTAGAAGAGGGCTGAGGGAGATGTGAGTGAGAGAGGGAGAGAGCTGCGTGAGTGAGAGGAGAGAGGGGGAAGTATGGTGTGCAACTCGGGTGTAGGTGAGTGTGGAGTGGGACCGAGGGGTCAGCCTAGGGTTGTAGGCGCCAGAGGCGGGGAGTGGTGCAGAGGGGAGCTGGGCGTGGAGTGCTGCAGAGGGGAGCTGCAGGCTAGGGGGGATTAGGCGGGCGGCATGCTAGGCTGGGCGGCACGCTCTACAAGCCCGCGGCTGGGCCTCGGTCTTGGCTGAGATAGGCAGGCCGAGCTTGTCTCGGCCGGGATTTCCAAGAAGAAGGGAGGAAAAGAACCCGGGTGAAAAACGACTTGTTAAACTAGTTCCGTAACGGGTGTTACGGGTCGGAAAATTCCCGACATTCCCGTAAAATAATTTACGGTTTACGGTTTGGAATAAAAGTCGGATATTCCCATAGAATAATTTACGGAAAAGAATAACTCGATAAATTCATTTTCTATAATTTCCGGGCGTTACATCTAACCCCCCTAAAAACAAGTTTCGCCCCGAAACTTGCTAAACCCAACACTCTCCAATATATCCGCCTCGTAATCCCGTACAACTCATAAAAGGTATACTGTCATCTCTAAATTAAAGCTTATGTATAGAAACATATCACAACCTCGTAAGGTCCACATAACTCAACCAAACACATATCACAAAAAGCAAACAAGAAAGATCTCGGAACTAACCCGACCGTCCTATCGAGGTGGCTAGGTCTGCATAAAACTCGGGATAGTTCCTCCGGATACTATCCTCCGTCTCCCATTTTGCCTCGTCGGCTCCTCGCCTCGACCACTGAATCCTAAGCATCGGTATCTCCTTCGATCGAAGGCGTCTCGTACTCCGCTCTAAGACCGCTACCGGGTGCTCTACGAAAGTGTGGTCCGGCTCGACCACTAGGTCCTCATGACTAATGACGTGTCTCGGGTCATGTATGTACTCTCTCAGCTGAGAGACATGAAAGACCGGGTGTATACCCCCAACCGCGGTGGCAATGCTAACCGGTATGCCACCTCACCGACTCTCTCCAAGATCTCAAATGGTCCGACATATCGGGGGCTTAACTTCCCCTTAATGCCGAATCGTCTAACGCCCCGTGTCGGTGACACCCTCAACTAGACCTGAGTTCCTACCCTGAACTCGAGAGGTCTACGCCTCCTATCCGCATACGACCTCTGGCGGCTCTGCGCAGCCAACATCCTCTCCCGAATCAAAGCGACTCTCGCCATGTCGTCCTGTACCTGATCCGGTGCTACAATGCTAGAGCTCCCGGGCTCGTCCCAACACAAGGGAGTACGGCATCTCCGTCCGTACAATGCCTCATACAGTGTCATCCCAATCGAAGCGTGCCAGCTGTTATTATACGAAAACTCGACCAACGGGAGATGATCTAGCCATACCTGACCCCAGTCTAGTACACACGCTCGAAGCATATCCTCTAAAGTCTGAATAGTCCGCTCAGACTGGCCGTCGGTCTGGGGATGGTATGCGGTGGTGAAATGGAGACTCGAACCTAGGGCAGCGTGTACCTGCTGCCAGAACCTCGAGGTAAAACGCCCGTCCCTGTCCGAGATGATGGTCCTCAGGACTCCATGTAGTCTCACAATCTGACGGGTAAACTCCTCGGCCAAACGACTCACCGGCCACGTTTCCCGTATAGGAATGAAACGTGCGGTCTTCATCAGCCGGTCTACTACCACACATATCGCGTCAAAGCTCCTACTAGGTCTCAGGCCGGTCACAAAGTCCATAGATATGTCCTCCCACTTCCCTTGCGGCACGGGCAGTGGGTGAAGCTCTCCTCCGGGTCTCTGGTGGTCAATCTTGACCTGTTGGCAGGTCGCGCATCGGGCCACATATCTAGCTATATCGGGCTTGAGCCCGCCCCACCAATAGGATCTCCTAAGGTCCTGGTACATCTTACTCGTGCCTGGGTGCACTGAGTAGGGTGTGGAATGGGCCTCCTGCAAAATCCGCTCTCTAAGATCCTGATCCGACGGTACACAAATGCGTCCCTGACGTCTCAACAGCCCATCTACTCCCGTGACAAACTGGGTGCCTCTCCTCGGGACATCCTGTCCCGGACCCTCCTCAAAATGGGACAACTCTCCTACTTCTGCAGGATCTCTCCGGACAGGTCAGGTAACGCCTCTAACTCGGTCAACGACCGTCCGTACCCGGAAATCAGATGTCCAACTCTAAGCCCATCAAATCCCTCTGTGGCTGAGGCTGAACCGTAAGTCGAGCTAGCACCTCCTCCCGAGGTGTCCTCCTACTCAAAGCATCGGCGACTACGTTCACCTTCCCGGGATGGTATAAAATCTCCAAGTCAAAGTCCTTGATGAGCTCCAGCCATCTCCTCTAGAGGTTATTCAACTCCCGCTGACTGAATATATACTTCAGACTCTTATGGCCTGTGAAGATCTAGCACGTGGCCCCGTACAAGTAGTGTCGCCAGATCTTCAGGGCGTGAATCACTGCCGCTAGCTCGAGATCATGGGTAGGGTAGTTCTCCTCGTACGGCTTCAGCTGCCGAGAAGCGTACCCAATAATAACCCTACCTCTCTGCATCAAGACGCACCCCAAGCCTAGCTTGGAGGCGTCACTATAAACTACAAAGTCCTCTATGCCCTCAGGCTGGGCTAACACAGGAACGGAGGTCAACCTCCTCTTCAGCTCCTCAAAGTTGCGCTGGCAAGGCTTGGACCAGACGAACCTGGTAGACTTCCTCAGCAAGGAAGTGAGTGGTCACGCAATCACGGAGAAGCCCTCAACAAAACGGTGGTAGTACCTGACAAGGCTTATTTCCTAAGGTCGTTATTATAAGCTTATCAAGTTAAATCCGAACTTAATACCAACCAATGTATAGTGATTAAGTACTGACAAGGCTTATTTCCTAAGGTCGTTATTATAAGCTTATCAAGTTAAATCCGAACTTAATACTAACCAATGTATAGTGATTAAGTAAGGGTCGAACCCAAGGGAGTTGAACAAGTTTCTATTCAATTTTAGTTATTGATTTGGTAACAAAGGGGGGGGGGGAATTTGGATTGTTTAAAACAAGACAAAGACAATTATAATGTTGGTGAAAACAAGATTGATTTAAGAACTACACTAGGTAGGATCTTTAGCATACATATAAAATTGGTTGGTTCTTTTTAGAAGTATTCAATATTTGTTCTCATCTTGATCGTATTTATGCATTAAGCCAACCGGCATTAACACAACTTAACTAGTTTATTAATCCGTAAACCTACAAGATTAAACCACTAATTAGCATTCTACCAAAGATAAAGAGATACATAAAAGATAAACAACCCGTTAATCTTATTATGTAGTTAAATTCCTTTCCCTTAAATAATCACAACCAGCTTTTACCTAAGGGTTTGCTACTAGATTAAGGACCCGAACCCAACCTACCTTTTGCATGCAATTATACAACTTAGGTGATCAAACTAAGTAGAAAATAAACATGCAAACTAAGTTAAATACAAGGAATATAACACAAAATATATTGAATAAAACTTCTATTTAAAAAGAACTTACAACCACTTTATAATGCAGCTTCAATCCACCCAATGTAGCCAAGGGAGTTTAGAAACTCATTACAAAGAACACTATGAATATAGAGGTTTTTGTGTGGAAAATGAGATGAAAATACCTATAGCAAGGGCTCTATTTATACTACAAAATGCATTAAAAAGGAGTAAAGAGGTTGTGCTAACAGCCACCATTAAGGGTGAATTAAAGTGGTTGCAGACAGCCACAATAATGTCCTTAAAGTCGTCGAAAACAGCCGAGTAAAAGCCTCTGACGCTAACCCGCACCCGCGCCAAGGGCGCCGCGGGGGCGGTTTAGGCAAAAACGTTCCAACTTCTTCTTGGCCGCGGGCGGCTCGTCATACCCGCGGGGGGTCCTTGAATGCTCTTGAAACGTCTGACTCTTTAACTTCGTAACGCTTCTGGTGAGAATCCGCAGGGGCGGCCCAGAGTTACCGCGGGGGCGGTGACACTGGATCTTCGGCTTCACAAGGCCGCTGCATGGCCGCAGGCAAGGGCGCTGGGCGCCGTCTTCGCTTCGTCAGGCTGGGTCACCGCAGGGGCGGACAGGGTTGGCCGCGGGGGCGGTGACATGTCTCTTCATGGCCGCGGGCGAAGACGCGGCTGCGGCTCTTGGTGGTGGTCTTCATGGTTGACACCGCAGGGCGGACTGGAGAGTCCGCGGGGGCGGTGACAGGCTTGTCTTGGCCGCGGGCGTTGACGCAGGCAGGGCACTCATCTGTGTTGTCACCGCGGGGGGACAGAGGATGCCGGGGGGCGGTGTGCACCAGAATCTGAACTTCGATGATTTTCTTCAACTCCTAAGTATTGCTAATACCTTCTTTTGCTTCAATTTGAATCTTTTATCTGGATCACAGTATTAGCAATATAAACTGACTCAAAAACATAAAACGACTCTAAAACCCTAAAATGATAGTGATTCCATCACCTATCAAACTCCCCATACTTAGACTCTTTACTCGTCCCGAGTAAACAACACATCAAACAATTCAGCTTACAAGCCTCAGGAAGTATGGCGTAGTATAAAAGATGAGGAACAAAAGAGAAAAAATAACAAAGAAAATGAGAAAAAAAGAAAAGAGAAGGAAATATGAGAAAATGTGAGAAAAACTACCATCCTTATTGCTCCAAGAGTGACCTACCCGGACATCCTCCTTATGACTCCCCTTCTTATGTCGCCAACGCCGGAAGGAGAACCTACACTCGCGCTCATTTTGCAAGGAGCCCTTTCGGGTTTTCACCTTGCCACTCTTCTTTTTTTTTCATTGATGATCTCACCAAAAGTCTCACCTCCCTCAAGTCCAATTTTGCACCAACCTAGAGTTGGTCGGACTACCTTCTTTTTACCTAAACCGCCCTTTCGGGTTTTCGGTTTATCCAAGGATTTCCTTGCCTTTTTCTCAATTCTTTTGGCTTTTTCTTTTTTTTTTTTTTTTTTTTTGAAATGAATTACAAAGCTGAATTTAAATCAAATTCAAATGACTAGAAAAATTAAACAAACTCAAAAAAAACATACATGATAAATACCCTCCCCCATACTTGAAGAACGCTTTGCCCTCAAAGTGTGAAAATGAAAGCAAAGATAATAAATGGAGAAGGGCAAGAGATGTGGCTCACTAGTGGGATGGTCCGGCTGGACCATCCGGACCGTGCTCCGGAGGATACGGGAAGTGGCTGAAAAAGTGCTCCTGACGCTGGTACAAGCCGTCAAGGCGGGCCTGCTGTGCGTCCATCCTCGCCGCGTAAGAGGTCTCAAAGTTGGCTTGCCAAGCCAACTGCTGAGCCTCCATCCTCCTCTCAAAATCTGCCTGCCACGCCTGCTGCTGCTCGAGCATAGTCGTCTGGTAGCCGGTCTGCCACTGCTGATGCTGCGTGGTCAGAGCCGCCATCTGAGCGAGCAGGCTGGCGTGAGCGGGGTCATCCTCTGCCGCCGCGTGGGCATCTCCTCATCGACGGACATGTGGTCCTCCTGTGGGACCCTACTGGAGCTCGCCGCGTGCCGCTCAATAATAGCGACCTGTGATCGCCTCGGGATGGTGGGGTCAGCGGCGATGTAGAGATCGGAGAGCTCATCTCCTAATGGTAGCGGCCGGGGGAGGTAGATAATGTGATTCCCATCTGAAAAAGATGACCAGAAGAGGTTTTCACCATCTCTCCTCAGGATCTTGCACAGCGCGAAGAAGGGCCTCGTCATAAAATGGGATCGCCATCCCATCCTCTAGCTCGGACAAGTCCATGACCTGCTCCCAATAAGGGAGATGATCCCACCTCCTACAATGTCTCGCGGCTCATCCTTCCTAATCCGCCTCAAAGCGGAGAAGAAGAGGCTCATCCAATCTGGCACGATGTCACATGTCGCAACACAGGAGTAAAGCAAGTAAAGGTCCTTGAGGGCGACCTTGTTCTCCTCTTTGTGTCCACAGAAGACACACATGAGGATCTTGGACAGGAGCCTCAAAGAGGGGTGAGTGAGTTTGTTGTTGTACTCACCCCCCCGTTCGAAAGTTAGAGCCGGTAGCGCTTGCCAAAGTCCACTAAATCTTGTGTGTAGGAGGTCCCTCCCACCATTGATCCGAAGGTTCTTAGACACCCCAAAGGCCTCCTGTAACTGAGAGAGGTTGACTGTGTACTTCCTCTTGTTGAATTTAAAAGTGAGGCCGACACAGGGGTGGTCCTCTAACTCCGTGGTAAATGTAGCCACGAACTGTCTGGTCAGTTCGGGGTACGTTTTGGCACTCCTTTCAAGTAATCCCCGATCCCAGCATGGTCGAGGAAAGATTTCATGCTTTCCAACATGCCCAATTGTTCCAAAGTCGGAATGTGCAAAAACGAGTGGCAAAGACTTGCCGGTTTTGCACAATCTCATATCGAGCTGTCTCCTATCAGTCATCTTATATTTTCGTGTGGCATCCATTCTAATCACAATTCCAATTAAAAGAATTAGAATTTCACAAAGAAAAGGGAGTAGACGACCTTCTGTTTTTATCCGCAGGGCGGTGGATCTGAGCCGCGGGGCGGAGCGAGGGTGGCGCAGGAGCGGCGAGAACGAGGCGGCGCAGGGAAGGTGTGGTTGGGTGGCGCTGGGGCGTGAGAGTGAGGGAGAGTGAGGGTGTTGAGAGAGGGAAATGTGAGGAGGAGTGAGAAAAGTGAGTGGGTTAGGGATTTAAAATCCCGATCCTATTTTTTTTTTTTTTTTTTTTTTTTTTTAAACCCGCTGGGGTGGGGGGCTTGTCACCGCGGGGCAGTGACAAAAGGAAGCGGAGACGCAGGCCAGCGCTGGGTGCGGCGCTGGGAGCGCTCGTTCAAGGAAAAACCACGGGAGCGGGGGTCTGTCACCGCGGGGGCGGTGACAGCGTGGTGCTTCCGCTGGCAAGGCCGGCTGGGGGCGGGCTTGGAGCACTGGTTCACCGCGGGGGCGGTTTCCTTGACAGAACGTCAGAACCTCCTCTTCTCTTATTTTCTCGGGTTGCCTCCCGAGCAGCGCCTTTGTTTTACGTCGTTGGCTCGACATAAGGCCTCTGATCATGCCTCAATGACCTCTCCCGGATCAATTGCTTGATATGGAGAGCTCGTTCCTTCTTTTCCGTTCATGATGCGAGCGTTTCTCTTCTCTCCAAAATCTTCTTTGCTCGTCTCAGTTGGAGGATTTCGCATTCCGTGCTGAGCCCTCCTGCAAGATGGGAACAACAAGCTCGTGGCTTGGGTTTAGTAGAGTGGGCCCAATGGCCAATTTATCTTTTCCGTTTGTTTGTTGTGTAGTCATCTTGCAAATCCACTTTTAAAGCCATCTTCTCATGCTTTTCCTTATAATTAGCATTGTCATAATAGGAAGAATTTTCTATTGGCATATCATGAATGGAACACAAAGAAGGAGTACTAATGGGTTGTTCAAGAGATGCAAATAAATTGAATTCAATAACCTCATCATTAAACTCCATTGTAAGTTTTCCATCAACATAGTCAATTTTTGTTTTAGCCGTTATTAGAAAAGGTCTTCTAACATGATGGTATGCATGCTATTTTCCATATCAATAACAAAGAAATCAGCCGGGAAGATTAACTTATCAATTTTTATAAGGACATCTTCAATTATGCCTTAGGGTGGATATTAGATCCGTCAGCTAGTTGTACTATGGTCCGTGTTTCATGCAAAGATCCTAAGCCTAAAGATTTATAAATGGAATAAGGCAGGACATTTATAGAAGCACCCAAATCAAGCATAGCTTTGTCAAAGCGAGTATCGCCTATGACACAAGGAACACTTACATACCCAGATCGCTACGTTTTTCCGGAATTTGGGTTTGAAAAAACGGCGGACACGTGCTCCCTCTCACTCCCCTTCTGTTTTCCCTTCATCTTCTGCTTCGTCTTGATGGTACAAAGTTCCTTCAAGAATCGAGCATACTTAGGCACACTTTTCACGAGTTTAAGGAGAGGAATATTGACCTCACACTTTGAGAAGGTCTCAAAGAGTTCTTTGTCCTCTATCACCCTTTCTCCTTGAGGGCCTCGGGAAGGGTGTTGGTGGTTTTTCAGCATAGAGGGGTGGGAAGTTTGGACGGACGTAAGGATCCTCCTCCACAGAACTTTCTGTGTTGTTGGCCGCAGGGGCGGTGGGGCTGAGCCGCGGGGGGCGGCTCATCCAGCCGCAGGGGCGGTGCATTCAGCCGCGGGGCGGGTTACCAACAGAAGGTTGGTTAGCCGTCCCTAGTTCCTCATTCCTCTCGATGATCTTCCCACTCCTGAGGGTAATGGCACATAAGCTCTCCTTGGGGTTCACAACAGTCTGAGAAGGTAGATTCCCGAGGTTCGGGCTTCGATCCTCGTAATTGCCTCTGCCATTTGCCCCACTTGCTTCTCAAGATTCTTGATGCTTGACTCTGTGGTTTGGACATGAATAGCAAAAGTGTTTAGTCAAAACATGTAACATATCAACATGAATAGCAAAGTGTTTAGTCAAAACATGTAACATATCATCAGTGGATTGGGACTTACCTTGGCGAGGATGTTGTTGTTGTTGGTTTTGTTGGTCCCTCCACCGATAGTTTTGTTGATCACGCCAACCCGGCATGTAATTTTGAGCATATGGGTTGTCCCGTTGTCGTTGCTGCTGTTGTCCATACCCGATAGCATTCACCTCGGCGGCTTCATCTTGAACTTGTGGGCACAAGTCCGTGGGATGGAAGGGATCGGCACATACTCCACAAGCCTTGAGTTGTTGTGGAGCTCCCATCAAGGTGAGCCTCTTCACCATTTCTTTTAGCTCGGCAATCTCCGTGGATATCTCAGGTTGGCCGGGGTGTATAGCATGTACCCCTTTTTTGGTAGAAGTCCTACCAAAGTTTCTTGTTCCCTCCGCCAATTCCTGAATTTTGTCCAAAGCTAGCTCGAGGGTGGAGTTTAGAATGTTTCCTCCACAAGCGGCGTCCACGATCCTCCTCTCATTGTCTAGTAAGCCATTGTACAAGTACAAGACTAGATCTTGGGTAGAATACCCATGGAAAGGACAGCTGGATCTCAATCTCGCGAAGCGTTCGAAGTACTCATAAAGAGTTTCGTCCGCCTCTTGCTCGATGTTGCTTATCGCCTTCTTCAAGCTATTGGCCTTCTTTGCGGGGAAGTACTTCTCCAAAAAGGCCTTGTGGAGGTTGTCCCATGAATCGATACTACCGGATGGAAGGTGATAGTACCAATCCTCCGCCGCATCCTTGAGGGTAAAGCCGAAAGCACGCATCTTGATTTGCTCTTCGGTCACGTTTGCCGGCTTCATGCTCATGCAAACGGTGTGGAATTTGCCAAGATCCTTTATTGGGTCTTCCCCACTTAGTCCATGGAAGGATGGGAGTAAGTGGATCAAGCCCGGCTTGAGCTCGAAGTTGACCCCTTCTCCAATTGCCGGTATGGTTACCGCAAGAGGGTGTTGAGTCAAATCTGGCTGCGTGAGTTGTCGGAGTGTTCGGTTCGCCATTTCTTCTTCGTTCCGACGTTGCCTTCTTTGCCGATTGTAGGTTCTCTCGATTTCTGGATCAAAAGAGGCAAATTCAAAGTTAGTAGCACGGGTTTGAACCATAAAAATGGTCCAAACCAAAAATCAATAATCAAAAGTACAATAAAAACTTAAATAAAACTCCCCGGCAACGGCGCCAAATTTGACAAGGCTTATTTCCTAAGGTCGTTATTATAAGCTTATCAAGTTAAATCCGAACTTAATACCAACCAATGTATAGTGATTAAGTAAGGGTCGAACCCAAGGGAGTTGAACAAGTTTCTATTCAATTTTAGTTATTGATTTGGTAACAAAGGGGGGGGGGGAATTTGGATTGTTTAAAACAAGACAAAGACAATTATAATGTTGGTGAAAACAAGATTGATTTAAGAACTACACTAGGTAGGATCTTAGCATACATATAAATTGGTTGGTTCTTTTTAGAAGTATTCAATATTTGTTCTCATCTTGATCGTATTTATGCATTAAGCCAACCGGCATTAACACAACTTAACTAGTTTATTAATCCGTAAACCTACAAGATTAAACCACTAATTAGCATTCTACCAAAGATAAAGAGATACATAAAAGATAAACAACCCGTTAATCTTATTATGTAGTTAAATTCCTTTCCCTTAAATAATCACAACCAGCTTTTACCTAAGGGTTTGCTACTAGATTAAGGACCCGAACCCGGAATCAATTAATCCTAGCCTTTTGCATGCAATTATACAACTTAGGTGATCAAACTAAGTAGAAAATAAACATGCAAACTAAGTTAAATACAAGGAATATAACACAAAATATATTGAATAAAACTTCTATTTAAAAAGAACTTACAACTACTTTATAATGCAGCTTCAATCCACCCAATGTAGCCAAGGGAGTTTAGAAACTCATTACAAAGAACACTATGAATATAGAGGTTTTTGTGTGGAAAATGAGATGAAAATACCTATAGCCAAGGGCTCTATTTATACTACAAAATGCATTAAAAAGGAGTAAAGAGGCTGTGCTAACAGCCACCATTAAGGGTGAATTAAAGTGGTTGCAGACCGCCACAATAATGTCCTTAAAGTCGTCGAAAACAGCCGAGTAAAAGCCTCTGACGCTAACCCGCACCCGCGGCCAAGGGCGCCGCGGGGGCGGTTTAGGCAAAAACGTTCCAACTTCTTCTTGGCCGCTGGGGCGGCTCGTCATACCCGCGGGGGCGGGTCCTTGAATGCTCTTGAAACGTCTGACTTTTTAACTTCGTAACGCTTCTGGGAGAATCCGCAGGGGCGGCCCAGAGTTACCGCGGGGGCGGTGACACTGGATCTTCGGCTTCACAAGGCCGCTGGCATGGCCGCAGGCAAGGGCGTTGGGGCGTCGTCTTCGCTTCGTCAGGCTGGGTCACCGCAGGGGCGGACAGGGTTGGCCGCGGGGCGGTGACATGTCTCTTCATGGCCGCGGGCGAAGACGCGGCTGCGGCTCTTGGTGGTGGTCTTCATGGTTGACACCGCAGGGGCGGACTGGAGAGTCCGCGGGGGCGGTGACAGGCTTGTTTTGGCCGCGGGCGTTGACGCAGGCAGCGGCACTCATCTGTGTTGTCACCGCGGGGGCGGACAGAGGATGCCGCGGGGGCGGTGTGCACCAGAATCTGAACTTCGATGATTTTCTTCAACTCCTAAGTATTGCTAATACCTTCTTTTGCTTCAATTTGAATCTTTTATCTGGATCACAGTATTAGCAATATAAACTGACTCAAAAACATAAAAACGACTCTAAAAGCTACCTAAAATGATAGTGATTCCATCACCTATCAGTACCCCACTAAGCCCAAGAAATTGCGCACCTCCTTGACCGTCCTAGGAGGCGGCCATGAGGAGACAGACTCTATCTTCGCCGGGTCGACCATGACACCCTCGGCGGAAACTATATGTCCCAAAAATACCACCTCGGACATCCAAAACTCACACTTAGAGAGCTTAGCGTAAAGCTCTCTATCTTGAAGGACTCGAAGTACCGTCTTCAGGTGTCCCTCAGGCTCCTCTCTACTCCGGGAGTAGATTAAGATGTCGTCAATAAATACCACCACGAACTGGTCCAAGAAGTCGATGAAGATGCCGTTCATCAACTCCATGAAGACGGCAGGTGCATTCGTGAGCCCGAATGGCATCACGACAAACTCATAGTGGCCGTATCTCGTCCTGAATGCCGTCTTCGGTATGTCCTCATCTCTCACCCTAAGCTGGTGGTATCCCGACCTCAAATCGATACGTGAAAATACGGAGGCTCCCTGCAATTGGTCTAGCAAATCATCAATACGCGGTAACGGATACTTGTTCTTGACGGTGACTTTGTTCAACTCCCGGTAGTCGATACATAGCCTCAAAGATCCGTCCTTCTTCTTAACGAAGAGGACCGGTGCACCCCAAGGGGAAACACTCGGGCGTATGAAACCCCTATCGGCTAACTCCTCGAGCTGCTTCTTCAGCTGCAACAACTCGATCGGCGCCATGCGCTATGGAGCCTTGGAGATCGGCCTAGTGCCGGGCTCCAACTCAATAGTGAAGTCAACGCTTCTCTGCGGTGGTAGCCCAGGTGGCTCCCTGAATACGTCCTCGAACTCGCATGCCACAAGGATCTCCTCCAGTGATGGTCCCGTCTCCTCCTCCTTCATGGCATAACACTAGAAGGCCTCACATCCCTGCCCGATAAGTCTAGCAGCTCGAACGGCGCTAATGACTGTACCGGCTTTCCCGAGGTCCCAACCTCGGAAAATCACCTCCTGCCCCGTCTCTGTGGAAATCGTCACGGTCCTCCGACTGATGTCCAAAACGGCATGATAGCGGTCCATCCAATCCATCCCCAGGATGACTTCTTCATGCACTAAGTGCATGACAAAGAAGTCGGCTAACCAATCTCGGTTCCCCAAACGAATGGGGCAACCGCGTACCTCTCGGGTACCACTAACTCTACCTCCATCGGGTAACCCTATAGTAAAGGGTCTCCCATCTATCGTAGCTAAGGACAACCTAGCTACACAATCATTGGATATAAACGAGTGCGTAGCACCCGTATCAAATAGAACTCGGACCGAAAAACCGTGAATCTGAATAGTACCTGGGGCTTCCGGCGCTGGAGGATCAACACCACTCCTCAGCTCGAATACCTTGGCATGTGTGCCTCTGGTCTCCTGAGTACCTCCACCTCAGCCTCTACCTCGGCCCTGTCCCTGAGCGGATCCTTGAGTGCGGGTCTGACCCTGACCCTGGCTCCTCTGCTGAGAGCCCTGTGCCTGATACTGGGGCGGCCTCTGACTACCCCCTGCTATACCAGCAGGCGAAGAACCCTGTTGTGACTGGGACTTGCCCTGACGGCAAAAAGCGGCTCGGTGGCCCATCTGACCACAAGTGAAACAAGCCACAGGTGGCTTCCTACATGTATCCCTCCTGTGTCCAAACCCTCCACAAGCGTAGCACTGAGGTCCTCCGTCGGATGCCGGTCTCGACGGCTGAGGACCAGAACGTCCCTGACCCAGCTAGTGCCGTCCTCTGTCTCTTGTCCGGTCACCCGGACTGTGCTGCTCTCCTAGACCCAAGGCGGTCTCTCTCATAGGCCGAAGCCCGGTCCTGGTACTCCGCCAGTGAGGTACAACGGAATCCCGCCAGGTAAGCACGGGTAGACTCCCTTAGTCTCCGGGAAAAGAGGTAGACATGTTGGTCCGCTGGGGGTGCGGAAGGTCCCAGCAAGGCTAACTCTGCCCGAAAACGCCTGATCGCCTCAATGACTGAGACGTCTTCAAATCCTGCCTCCAGGAAATCCTGGACTCTGTCACTCCTCAGTGAAGTTGGGCAAAAGGTCTCCCTGACGAGGCTCAACAGCTGATCCATCCTGGTCACACCGCCTCTAATTGTCCTCCAACAGTACTGGGCCTGCTCTCGAAACAGTGTCTGAACTATCTCCACCTGCCTCTCCTCTGGGCAGCGGATCGCCTCTAAGGCTGACTCAACGTGCCCAATCCAATGCTCTACCTCTAACCCTACCTTCCCGTCGAAGTAGGGTACATGCTGCTGGTTGAAAGCCTTCAACCATGAATCAGGTCTCGGAGACCTCAGCTCGTCTCTCGGCCTAGCAATCTCCACAACTGGCTCGGGTGCAACAACTGCTGGTGCAACTATCTCTGGTGTAGCCCGAACCTGGGTCACCCTCTATGTGACCTCAGTTGATCTCTCTGGTGCAGGTGCAGGCACTGGTGGTGCGGGAGGTGGTGCTCCAGTCCTAAACGCCTCCTCTACCCGACGTACGTAATCTCCAAATACAGTAGCTGCCACGGACGCTCCCCCGGTCCTGGTAGATGAAGAACCCTGAACTCCGGACCTAACCACGGTCTTATCCCTAGCCTCGGGAATGATGCTCTCTACGACCTCCTCTACTAGGGCCTCTGCTGCTGGTGCACCCACAACTGGTGGGTCCGCAATGGGGATACGTCCCCGACCTCTACCTCTCGTACCTGGAGGTCTTCCTACACATCCCCGTCCTCTTGGGGCGGTAGGGGGAAGTGGTGGTCTACCCCTATCGGGTCCTACATATGATGACGCTCTTGTACGTGCCATCTGATTTCGTATTGCGTTTACTTAAATATAAATACGTGGTACTATTTATAATCCGGTATAATAACTTAAAAGCATAAATATAACATGTTCATAATACATATCCAAGGCATGCAAGCCCAAACATCCTAAGGTCACATTGTATCTAGATACATACAATTTCCACAATCACCCTAAGGTCATATATATATATATATATATAACTATGTACTTAGTAATAAAAGTACCTAATAAAAGTACCTAATTCAAATCCAGGCAGGCGCCGCAAGGGCGGAGCAAGGCCTTTCCGGGGCGGCGACGGCTTTGCTGCAGCTCTCCTTGCCCGAGCAGCCTCCACGCAGAAGGAGGAAGAGGAGCTCGGTTGGTGGCTCTCCGGCGTGCTCCAAGGGCTCGGGACGTAGCGGCGGCGGAGTGACGACGGCAGGGCGGCGGCTGGACGTAGAAGAGGGTTGAGGGAGATGTGAGTGAGAGAGGGAGAGATCTGCGTGAGTGAGAGAGGAGGGAGGGGGGAAGTGTGGTGTGCAGCTCGGGTGTAGGTGAGTGTGGAGCGGGACCGAGGGGTCGGCCTAGGGTTGTAGGCGCCAGAGGCGGGGAGTGGTGCAGAGGGGAGCTGGGCGTGGAGTGTTGTAGAGGGGAGCAGCAGGCTAGGCGGGGAGTAGGCGGGCGGCATGCTAGGCTAGGCGGCACGCTCTACAAGCCCGCGGATGGGCCTCGGTCTCGGCCGAGATAGGCAGGCCGAGCTTGTCTCGGCCGGGATTTCCAAGAGGAAGGGAGGAAAAGAACCCGGGTGAAAAACGACTCGTTAAACTAGTTCCGTAACGGTTGTTACGGGTCGGAAAATTCCCGACATTCCCGTAAAATAATTTACGGTTTACGGTTTGGAATAAAAGTCGGATATTCCCATAGAATAATTTACGGAAAAGAATAACTCGATAAATTCATTTTCTAAAATTTCCGGGCGTTACATCCTCCATGTTTGAACTGCCAAAATAATTGCGATACAGCGGTTGACAAAGATAAATGTTTATTATCGTGCAAAGCTGTATGCCCTCCAGATTCATCGTCTACCTTGAATTTTTCTACAAGAGGTACATTTATCTCTAGAATTCACATTCCGTGTGATAAGTACATATGCATCCTAGCTTAATATATTTTCTTTTTAACAAGTTTATAAAAATACAATAACTAATTAATATGATAAGTCATGCAATTTCCAAGGTGTAATAAAAAAAAGAGTTTGTACAAAACTAAATTAGATCATATAATTATTTTCACACAATAATCTTATTTTATATAACTACTAATTATGTTACTTGACACTAATTAACAGAGTATTCTCTGTAACGCCCGGAAATTTTAAAAAATGAATTTATCGAGTTATTCTTTTCCGTAAATTATTCTATGGGAATATCCGACTTTTATTCCAAACCGTAAACCGTAAATTATTTTACGGGAATGTCGGGAATTTTCCGACCCGTAACACCCATTACCGAACTAGTTTAACGAGTCGTTTTTCACCCGGGTTCTTTTCCTCCCTTCCTCTTGGAAATCCCGGCCGAGACAAGCTCGGCCTGCCTATCTCGGCCGAGACCGAGGCCCAGCCGCGGGCTTGTAGAGCGTGCCGCCCAGCCTAGCATGCCGCCCGCCTACTCCCCGCCTAGCCTGCAGCTCCCCTCTGCAGCACTCCACGCCCAGCTCCCCTCTGCACCACTCCCCGCCTCTAGCGCCTACAGCCCTAGGCCGACCTCTCGGTCCCGCTCCGCACTCACCTACACCCGAGCTGCACATCACACTTCCCCCCTCCCTCACGCAACTCTCTCCCTCTCTCACTCACATCTCCCTCAGCCCTCTTCTAGGCTGGGCGGCACGCTCTACAAGCCCGCGGCTGGGCCTCGGTCTCGGCCGAGATAGGCAGGCCGAGCTTGTCTCGGCCGGGATTTCCAAGAGGAAGGGAGGAAAAGAACCCGGGTAAAAAACGACTCGTTAAACTAGTTCCGTAACGGGTGTTACGGGTCGGAAAATTCCCGACATTCCCGTAAAATAATTTACGGTTTACGGTTTGGAATAAAAGTTGGATATTCCCATAGAATAATTTACGGAAAAGAATAACTCGATAAATTCATTTTCTAAAATTTCCGGGCGTTACAGAGGATACTCTGTTAATTAGTGTCAAGTAACATAATTAGTAATTATATAAAATAAGATTACTGTGTGAAAATAATTATATGATCTAATTTAGTTTTGTACAAACTCTCTTTTTTATTACACCTTGGAAATTGCATGACTTATCATATTAATTAGTTATTGTATTTTTATAAACTTGTTAAAAAGAAAATATATTAAGCTAGGATGCATATGTACTTATCACACGGAATGTGAATTCTAGCGTGACTATGGTTATATACAAAATGTTTTGTAAGCAATGATCATATGATAATGACCTTTGATGATGAGGCACATTTTATATATCCGAAGCACAAAATGGTTACGCATTATGGTACTTAAGATAGTAACTGCAATTCAACCCCTTATTTGAGGTTATGTTTTACACTTTAAATTTGGATAATTTTCAAAAATTGGTCAACTAGCTATAAATCATGAAATGATGAATTTGATATAAAAAATTTAAAAAAAGTTAATTAAACATAAAAGAGAATGGAAATTTTGTATATTTACCGCTGGAAGTGACCAAATGCACGGTCATGGACATGATAACCAAGAAAACTAGAAGCATCATGACTCGTAAATTTCCTTGCATTGTAGTCATGACTAATGAGTTGAATATAATTTTTGTTTTTAATTTATTCGAGGTATGTTTTTTGGTGTTTTCTTGAAGATTTGTTCCTTGGTAGTGTGTATTTATATTACTAGATGTCTCGTTATATCATTATGTGTCAAGAGGGAAATCTAACCGTTATTATAGGTATCAAAATATTTTGATTCAAAAGTAGTACTTTTTGTACAATATATGACTACATTAGGTGTAAAGTTACACTAAATATGGACAAAAGTGATTTATTACATAATACACAAGATATGTTTTATTTTGTAATTAAGAAATAAATCACAATTGTGTATTTGGTCTCTCTCCATATTTTCATCTACTTTTAGAGATTATAACATTTATTGTGAGAAGAATGTTCTTTGATTAAATGGGTGAATCTGCTTTTAAATGTTTTTATTTACAAATTTTGTTAATCGGGTGATGTACGTTTGAATCAAATTTTGTTATAGCAAATTATAGTATGTAACAGATCGAATCATTTCAATTTCAAATCTACTAAGTTGTAAAACCCGACAAATTTCTTCGTTTCCGGAAATGCGATTCAAGTGGTTCAAGTAATCTATAAATGGTTAAAACTTTTTCTCTTACCTTTGGGCTTCGAAACCAATTCTAATCCTTTGGCCCATACTTTGACCTCAGCCGGCCCACTAACCTTTCCCTCTAGTTGGCAATGAGTGCCAACCTCGGCCCAACTATTCCTTGTCTCGCCCCGACATACTCCTGCGCACGCCAGCCCAACAACTGCCTATACACACAGCCCAACTTGAACCACGGTTTGACGGGCCCTTACCTTCATCTCGTTCTTCTTCTTCCAGGCATAACAGTTAAAAGAGTGGGGACCAGTCCCGTATAGTGACAACTTGCAATGGGAAAAGGCAGAAGATGAGAGCTACACATACATCACCTTGTAACAACTGCCTCCCTTCACGCTATCCTCACACCTCTATATTTCTCTTATCTCTCTTCCTCATACGACTACCTCCTCCACTCCTGTGTGGACCACCACCACTTCCACTTCCTCACCTTTCCTCTGTTGACAAGAGAAACGCAACCTATTGCTACTAAGTCTCTCATATGCAACACACATATTCCTCCACTCATTTTCTCCTTTCTTTTCTTTTCTCCTTTCGGCTTCTCTCCCGCCTTTACAACCCCCAAACACCGAGCATTCCAACATCCGTTACAATCCTTGATAGGACAAGATTTACCTCCTTGGAGTGTCGCCAGTTATTGCTCGTCCTCCCCCGCTGCTAGATAACGAACGTGCTTACTCCTCTTGATGCGTCCTTGGAGGTAACCAAGGATAATTCCGGATCTAGACCAAGCAAAGCTCCAACTACTCCTTGATTCTTTGTGCAATATTGTATCTTTTTATATCGAAAATGGTGGAAGCGATGAAGATGGATGGAGAAACGAAGGTTTATTCGATCTAGAGAGATCGAAGAAGCCTTTTTGTGTGGATCGAAGGCTGATTCTTAATTAGAATCCTCGAATGTGGATTTTTTGGATCAAAGACTAGATCCAAGGAAGAAATTTGAGAGAGGGAAGGGAGGTTTGATGCCCAAGCTAATTAAGAGAAAAATCTTCTCAAAAACTTAGTAAAATTGAACATGAAAAATAAGTGAGGCGATACATCCCTTATATAGAGTGTATTGCCTACCTATGGGCCAACGGGCCAAACAAGTATATAACGAAAAGCCCAAAAAAAGGGGGAAACCCTAAAAGATAAGATTAAAAGGGAATATTCTATAATGAATATCCCTTTTATTGCATAAAAAGAAAAACATGAAAATATAGTCCGAAAATAAGCTAGCTTCATGCCATGGAGTCGGAAAGACGAGACATGTCACTAGCGGGCCCAAATAGCGTGGACGGGACTTGTAGCCTATGCCATGGTGGTGTGGAGACACGGCATTCCACTAACGGATCCAAGTGAAGAAGTGGTGCGGATAATGATGAAGCCGGTAGCTCGGGCGATTGCTTTGGCTCGGGAGCGGGTAAGCGGTCCATCCGAGCGAACCCTCAAAGCCTCGTCCTCATCATCTACAGTCAACGTCAAAGGTGTAACACCCCAAATTTTAGGAACTCGGGATGCTACGGGTTAGGACCTCACAATGGGTCCCGACCCTAGTTTGACAACAACTTTACCGGATCCTACAACAAGGCACAAATAAAGGGAAACGGCCGAAATACGTTTTTATGCATTAAAGAGTCATGACAAAAGAAGGAAAATAAAAAGAACAGCCGGTAATAATGAAATCTATAACGGAAATGGCATGAAAGTCTGCCCAAAACAAAATCCCCATAAAACTAACAAATACGGAAAACCCGGCTGACCACTATCTCCAGATCACTCCACAGCGTTCTTATCCTGCAAAACATCTACAACATGACGGTGAAAACCGTTAGCTAGCAATTCTAATATTAGTAGCACTAATCTAGCACAAACACACATCAAAGCGGAAATAAACACACAAGCATAATTTCATGTAACACCCCAAATCCGTAGGACTCGAGGTGCTACTGGGTTAGGATCTCACAATGGATCCTGACCTAGCTTGACAACAAATTCACTGAATCTTACAACAAGGCACCAATAGATTAAAACAAAACATAAAACTGATGTGTATATATATATATATACACATACATATCAAAGGGGTATATAGAGTACTGCTGAGTACAAAGTCAAAACATGAATCCGTATAACGTAAATAACCCATATCCCACGAATACGCCCAGTGTACGGAACCCTCAGCAGATCACCCGTCTGGATCACTCTGCAGCTCTCCTAACCTGCAAAGGATCTACAACACGGTATAAAACCGTTAGCTAACTATACACATATATAAGAAGATGCTAGAGCACAAACACACATCAATAATATTAACACATCATCATGATATCACACATTTACCCGGTTTATTATCTTTAATAAGTCCAACACTCGATCGTATAATAAATGTATATGAATATACATGACACGAGGAATGTATATATAACCCTCGCCTCTGCCTGCAATAGCTAGCTGGAGTGGTATCAGCGCACTTTCCCGTATACCATATGGAGTGGTAGGTGCCCTTCCCGTATACCAGAACTAACTAGCTTACAAAGAACTTCCCAGACTCCACTACGGGATGAAAGGTAAGTTGTCACAGCCACTACAATGGGCGGTCAATATAACATAGGTCGGTGACCATAATAACACATGCTATAAAGCATATAACACACACCACTCAAGCATACATCCAATATAAGGATAGTAGCTAAGTAAGTCCTATGGACTTACCTCAATTTCAGGAGTAACTCAACTACGATCAACTCTCCGACTGGTCCACTCCAAACTGGAGGACAACACGGCCTATACAAGGCATACATACATATATCAAACTCCTATCACACAAAGGGGTCACACCTAGACCCAAGGGATCCATAAGGATCATGTCCAACTCGTAAACCTCAAAGCCGTAAACGGCATAACTATATCATACTCATCATAAACCGATACCTAGCATGGTACTAGTTCCCTCATACTAGGAAAGGAAAGGAGCTACCCAACTATGGGTAGTCCCGGGACAAGACGCACCTGCGTGATCTAGAGATGCAGGGGCAGAATGGATCACCCGCAGGCGCGGCAGGGAACAGCCGCAGGCGCGGTGACAAGGAATGCAGGCGACGCAGGCAAGGCGCTGATGCTGGTGCAGGCGCTGTGGCACGGCTTCCGCAGGGGCGGTGGTTTCCAGGCGCGGGGGCGGCCTCTGTGCAGAACGTAAACCCGCGGCTTCTCTTCGGTTCTTCACGTGATCAAATCACGTCTTCTCTCCATCACAATCACACACATGCCACAATATACACATTCCATCAACATCCTATGTCCAAACATCTAATCCTAAGCTAAAGAAATGGAATCCGAGAAGAAAGAAGAGAAGAGGAAGAAGGAAGCTTACCACAGCTATGGTCCTGGGCTGCAGGGAAGATCAACATACATCAAAGCTGACTTTCAAGCTCAGCAACACACATCACTAGCAGCAACAAACACCAAGGTCACACAAAACTCTCTTCCAAACTAAAGAAACCAAGACAAGGTCAAGGGAAGGGATGAAGAAGCAAGAAGGACGTAGAGGCTGGATTGGAAATGTGAAGAAGTAACCCTTGATCAGCCAAGGGAAGGAAAGAAGTAAGGAAAGGTAAAGCACGGGTCAAAGAAGTCAACAAAACCGGCTGCAGCCGTCGAAAACCGCAGGGGCGGTTCCTTGAGCCGTAGGGGCGGAAACCCGCAGGGGCGGCGGTCATGCCCGCGGGTGCAGAAAGGCCAATCTCGGCCAAGTCAATCTCGGCTAAGGACCAAGACTCGGTCCGAAAGAAAAGGGCTCTCACATTTCACACACATCCAAATTATTATCTTTTCTTTAAGTGTTTCAATCTAATTGTACAACTTTGTAGTGTGGCACGAAGGTCACCCGACCTTCGCCTCTGTCCCCGTTCACCAAGCGGGCTGGAGCCATGCATACCCCGTTTACCGTATGGACTGGTCGCAGAGAATCCTCCCATCACCTATAAGCGATGAGCAGTGATGCCACGACCCATTTTCATACACTTGGGTCAATAACGTAAAAAGGTCATTCTACTCAAGTTATAATTAATAATCATCCAACACACACAACTAAAATATCGCACACCAACATATCGAAAAACTAGCTAAGTAAGTCCATAGAACTTACCTCAACTGCTCCGATATCCAAACTCGCTAAAGTTCCGATCCGCACGTAAACAATCTCAACAGCCTGATAAAGACGAGAAACGTCTTAACAATACAATTCTATCATACGTGACGTTTCTAGAGGGGTCCTAGACTATCTAGGAGGTTCTTATACAGTCATCGCGCTAGTTGAGCCAAGAATTAGCGGGTTAAGGGCTGATCAAGTCTGTCACATAATCGGCTATGATGGAATACTCAGATTGGAAGCCGATGGTTTTGCGGGGGTATCTGGCTTTTATGGAAAACTTCGGAAGTGACTGTTACCCCAGTTCGCCTCCAGACGCAACATCTTATTGTTGAGGTTCAGCGGATTGGAGTTGAACCTTGGCTACTCTTGGCTATTTATGCCTCCCCAAGAGATCAATCAAGGCATGATCTTTGGAGAGATCTGGAAGTTTTTGCACAATCCCATAACAAACCTTGGTTACTGGCTGGAGATTTTAATGCAACTATCTCTCCAAACGAACGCTCATCCTCCTCGGTTGGCTCTAATAATTCGACAAGAGCTTTCTCCCAGTTTGTGATAGACACAGATTTAATTGATTTGGGGTTCTCCGGAGCGAAGTATACATGGACTCAAGGGCGTTCAATAGGTACATATAAAGCCGCTAGACTTGATAGAGGCCTTTGTAATATTGAGGGACGTCTGGCTTTTCCAAGAGCCACGGTGGAACATCTCTCGGCTCCTCACTCGGATCATCTCCCTATCCTCGTTCGTCTGAACAAACCAATAGCCGAAAATCTCAGAGTTGGCCGCCCTTTCCGTTTCTTAGTAGCCTGGACTCTTCATGAAAACTACATTCCTTTTATTACTGCTAATTGGAAATCGGAGGTACATGCAACCAAAGCACTGCAAGCGATGTCAGTTTCCCTCTCATATTGGAATTACTCAGTTTTTGGAAACATCTTCTATAGGAAGCGAAGGCTCTGGGCTAGGTTGGAAGGAATTGACGTCATTTAGCTCGATATCATACTCAACGGTTACTAGATCTGGAAAGAGAGTTAAAGGCTCAGTTGGAACAAACTCTGGACCAAGAGAAGTTATTTTGGTTCCAAAAATCTAGAGCAAATTTTCTCCTAGATGGTGACCGGAACACACGTTTTTACCATCTTTCGACGATCATTCAGAGACAACGTAACCGAATTTCGTCTATACGAGACACAACAACTGGCAAGGTTTTGGATGAGAAGGAAGCAAAATGTTTGACATTAGATTTTTTCAGGGGTATCTTCATTGAGACGTCTAATGATTGAGCACCACTTTCAAAACCATGGGAGATTTCAATTCACTTTCCATGTCTAGATGCTACTGTTATGGTAGAGCTTACCAAATCATTCACTAGCTCAGAGGTTAGCATGGCTCTAAAGAACATGGGACCTTACAAAGCACCGGGACCGGATGGTTTTCCTGCATGTTTCTATCAAAATGCTTGAAACATAGTGGGGGATAGTATTACTAAATTGATTTTGGAGCTTGTTAATGATCAAATTTTACCAGTAGGTTTTGCAGATGCCTTTATCGTTCTCATTCCAAAAACTGAGAATCCTACTTCTCCGGCACAGTTAAGGCCTATCTCGCTGCTGAATGTCCCTTTTAAACTGGCTACATCGATGATAGCTAAACGCCTAAGTCTTGTGATACCGAAATTGATTAGCTCTACCCAATCAAGTTTCATCCCGGGAAGAAACATAACAGATAATGTGGCCATTGTTCATGAGGTGATTCATACCATGACACATAGTGGCAATAGAAAGAAATGGATGTTGCTCAAAATCGATCTAGCAAAGGCTTATGACAGAATAAGTTGGTCTTTCCTTAGAGCAACCTTAATCTATGCGGGTCTTCCAAGGTCGCTCATCAAGCTTATTATGTTATGTCAGACTGGAGGGAAGACGTCAATGTTATGGAATGGCACACCAGCGGGTCATTTCTCACCAACTCGAGGCGTCCGACAAGGAGACCCTCTTTCTCCTTATCTGTTTGTACTTTGCATGGAGTACCTCTCTCACATCATAAGATCCGTTGTCGATAATTCAAGCTAGAAACCGATCAAGGTGGGAGGAGTTGCACTTTCTCACCTGTTTTTTGCTGATGACCTTTTACTCTTTGCTGAGGCAGATATGAGGCAGGTTCCAATTATTCTACAATGCCTCAACTACTTTTGTTCACTTTCAGGGGAACAAGTAAATTTTGATAAGAGTGAAGTTCTCTTTTCTAGTTTAGTTCCCCTACAAGCACAACAACAACTTAGCGCTGATCTGGGTGTCCGATTATCGTCAGACCTTGGTCTTTACCTAGGTGTTCCTACAATTTATGGCCGACTGTTGAGACCTAAATGTGAATATATTGTAGAGAAAGTCGCCTCTCGTCTCCAGGGATGGATGTCTCGCTCCTTATCCTTGGCCGGACGGGTTACCCTTGCCAATTCGGTACTAGCAAGCTTGCCGATCTATATCATGCAAACAATCTTATTACCGAAGTCAACTTGTGATCGGATATACAACATGATTAGAGGCTTCATTTGGGGTAGCTCTAGCACACAACGGAAGGTACACTTACTAGCCTGGTCCACGGTGACTAAACCTAAGAATCATGGAGGCTTAGGTCTTCGCCAAACCCATCTCGTGAACATCTCTCTTATGGCTAAATTAGGATGGCGCTTACTAACCCAACCACAAGCCCTTTGGAGTCAAATTTTACGAGGGAAATACGCCCATGGGAGAGCTGATGTTGATATGTTTTTAAGATGTTATCCGAGTTGCCACCTTTGGAGAGGCATAGCAAAGGGGGCGGCCTATATGACAAAAGGGATTCACACTTCGATTGGAAACGAGGAAGCCATCCTTTTTTGGATACATTCTTGGCTGACATTCCCCAGTTTTAGCTCATCAGCTATAAATGATATTCCGGAAAATTTACTGTGTACTACAATTAAAGAAATGTGGATTGATGGTGACTGGGATTGGCCCAACATAGAACCTTATATTTCGGTAGGTAATCTTATCTCTCTCCACAATGTCATGGTATCTCCGTACTCCTCGGACCAAGATTGTCTATTCTGGGAGGCTACAAGTTCTGACCGTTTCTCAACCGAATCGATGTATCAATTACTCACCAACATAGATACCAATGAGTCAACTCATCTTTGGAGGAACATATGGAGGACCCCTGCACAACGTAGGGCTCGTCATTTTATGTATTTGCTTAGCCATGATTGCATACTTACCAATGCTAATAGAGTCAGGAGACATCTCTCTTCATTCTCCTCATGACCCCGGTGTGGATGCTGTGAAACTAGCCTACACATGATTCGTGATTGTGTTGAAGTTAAAGATTTGTGGAAGGAATGCATTTTACAAGGGGAATTGCACAACTTCTTCGAGCATACTGAGATCAAGGATCAGGTTTACTATAATCTGCAGCGAAGCAATTTTTGGAGATCCTATTTCATGACAATGTGTTGGTTTATTTGGAAGGCTAGGAACAATATCAGCTTTAATGACATTGATAGCTTGGATGATGTCCTGAACGTGGTCCAACATTCGATACAAACATACTGGGAAGCCTTGAATCGGCGTAAGCTAGGTACTGGACGGGCTCATGCTAGGCCTGTTGTTGAGTCAGTATGGCAGCCTCTCCGAGCGGTTGGGTAAAACTGAATATCACTGCTCATTATGAAAAGGACCAAAGACTTGGTGGAGGAGGAGGGATATTCCGGACAGATGGAGGTCAGTTCATTGTCAATTTCACATATGGGGGAAGTTCTTTAGCTCCGATAATGGGTTTTTGGTTATTGTTTTTGGTCTCGATTATGCGAATTCTATGAGAATTAACAAGCTTCTAATTGAAACCAATATAGCTCATCTAGTCCAGATCTTCAATGAAGAACAGCTGTCTACACACCCAAGCATAGCTATAATCCGAAGATGCCGACGTCTTGCTAATAGGAATGACTGGGACGTTCAGATCCAACATTGCAATTCAAAGTCCAATGAGATTGCTAGGAAACTAGCTTCTTCTGCTGTGAACACTCCTACCTCTTTCATTATTGCTTATGAGCAGCCTGAGTGTATTTCTGATTTTAACATTCCTTTGTAAGCTTGTTTTTTTTTTAATATATAGGCTAAGCCTCCTTTTTACAAAAAAAAAAAAAAAAAAAAACTTAACTTTTTTTTTTTTTTTTTTCTGGAGTTTTTTCTCCTGATTTTTTACATCCTTTTCTGTAAATAAAAAAAATTATAAAAAGTATTTGTTTTGTTTTAAAAATTCGATATATTTTTTAAATAAATCAAAATTATTTTTTTGAGGAAAATACTTTGATTTTTTTTCCATATATTTTAATATAAAATTTATGAGTTTTTTTATACAAAATCATTTAAAAATATATGAAATTATTTCCATAAATTATTAAAATCGATTTTCATTAAAAATGAAAAAACAATTATTATAAAAAAACGAATTTTTAATTCTTAAATTTTATTTATTCTAAAAAAATAAAAAATATTTTCGTTAATTGTTTAAAAAACTGATTTTAGAAGAAAAAAAAGTTTATAAGTTTCTGGAAAAAGAAAAAAAAAAGTTCAACTAAAAATTAAAAATATAAATAAAAAGTTATTAAGATCTTTAAAATTTTAAATAATTAATAATGTTCATAAGTTGTTGAAAAAGCAACGTTGAGTTAACAATATATAGGTAAATAAAATAAGATTAAATTTATAATAAAGTTTATAAATTTTAGAAAGTATAAGTTCGGTTGAAAATTAAAAAATGTAAGTTGAAAAAATATTAAGGTCAATTAATAAAATGAGGGACTAATAAAATAATAGTTAGTAAAATATTTAAAATAAATTTGTAAATTAAATATTTAAAATAATGTGTGTTAACATGGTGGGACCTGAATTAAAATAAATTAGTTAAAATTCGTTAATCAAATTGACTAGGTGAAAAAGATTTTGTGAAAAACTATACGTATATTAAAAAAAATATAGAATAATATATAAAAAAAATTAATTAATTGGCCTTTTAATTTATTTGGCAGATTTGGTGAAAAAGATTTGGTAAAAATTTATACGTATATTAACAAAATTTGAAGACTCGGTATATAAAATAAATTAGTTAAAATTCGTAAATCAAATGTTTTAAATAATTGTTTTATCATGGTGGGACTTGAATTAACAAAAAATTGACACGTGTAAATTTAATGACGTGGATTCACCAGACTGTGCCACGTGTAAATTTAATGATTTAGATTCACCAGACTGTGCCACGTGTAAGTTCACGGGCTGCTATAATATATAGATAGATAGATATGTTGTTTATTGTAAACTAACGATAATAAAATTAAATTTTAAACCGAAGCAATAAAATAGGTTAACTTCGTTTGAATATTATTGGTACTATTAAAAGATTTTTTTGAAGATAAATACGAATTCTTAAACCGATTGATTCTTTTTTGTCTTTGAGCCGGAACAATTTGAAACTACAACAATAGAATATTAAATAAAATTTTATAAGAATTTATACATTGATTTTTTGGGTATGTTTTTTTTCGGGCTATCAATGCCTACTAATTCCCCACCTGTTTATCGGCTCATGTGCACGGTTTAAGATATTACCCATTCCAAACCCGACCCGAACTCGACCATCATCACAATTCTAACCCGATTAAAATCAACCCAAAACCCGATCCAATCCGATTGAGATGACCCGTTGAGACCCACAAACCGAAACAAGTATGAACATAATTTAACCCGATCCGACCTAACCCGACCCGAATGAGATCATCTTGAAAGTGACCCAAACCCGAACAACACAACCCGTACCCAAACCGACCCTATAAAGCAACACCATTAAGGTTAACCCGAAACCCGAATCAACCCGATATGATTAACCCGCTTTGACCCACAACCCGAAACACTTATGAACCCGTTTTGACCCGACCCGACATAACCCGATCCGAACGATCATCTTAAAAATAACCGAACCGAAAATGACCCGAACCCGAGTGACCCCACCCGGACCCGACCCGACCCTCCCGAATGACACCTCTAGTCTACCTCTAGGATGTAGGCCAATCTAACCGCTTTACATTAAAAAAAAAAAAAAAAAAAACTCCCCGTTATAATCCATAAATTTTCTGACTTTTCGTTTTCGGTGCACACTATCTTAGGGTTGAATGTTTAGGGACTCATATTCTTCTCCAAAGTTTTATCCATCGTATCAATATGGAGGGTACATGCCATCAAATCACCGAGAAATCAAAATTACATATCCAAATGCATCTCTATCGACGGAGATCAGAAGAAACCCTAGAGGCGATGAGTCGTGCAACCTACGGTTGTCACCAGAATTCCCTGATCAGCCTCCCTCGCTGTGGTGGCTTTTTAACACCAGGGAGATGAGAGCGAGCAAAGATCCCAATATGTTAATATTAGGTGGCTAAGGCTATGGCGGTGGCATGTCCAGTACCTCTTTAAAAGAGTATGAAGCTACGAACAGTGATGATGACAGTCGATTAAGCCAAGGCTAGGTTGTGATAGAACCAATTGGACATGACTGTGAAGGTGGTGAAGAATATGGTAAATTGCTTTTTTTTTTCTTCTTTCTCTGGAATCTTTGTGACGAGATATTATCATGCTTCCCAGTATTGGATTTTGACCACAATATTATTATTCTTTCGACCTTTTGCATTGTTAGGGCCTGTTTGATATTCATATCTAGATATCAATATATGGGTATCAAGATATAGGTATCAAGATATGGGTATGAGATATTAAGATATTGATATATGATATCTTGTGAGAGGAAGAATAAAAAGGGTGGAGTAATTTTAGATATTTGATACCTATTTTTTTTGGAGTATATCAAAACAAGAGAAAATGTGAATTAGAAGTTTGATATCCATATACTCTTATACCAAATGAAGGTATGAGTTTTTTTTATATCCATATCTGATATCTAGATATGGATACCAAACAGACCCTTAAGCTGTTTCATTGCCCTGGTCTAGGGAAAGGAAATTCCAGTGTATTAGCTGCTGTATTGCATTGTTCCTGTCACGTGAAAGGTTTTCCTTCTGTTTTAGGATTGACCTACGTTGTATTCTCATTATTAAGCATTCCATTTTAGACTGCTTGAAGCTGTAAATTGATCGAAATATAACATTATCATTAAATTGAATCGAAGCGTCCAAAATTTATCATGAATTGTAGTTAAGTAATAATTTTGGGGGCGTTTGAAAACTTTAGAGCCTTCAACGAAGAATAAATTGTAATAGCAAATACCACGGCGCTAAAAATCCTAATTCCTAAACCAGAGGGGAATTCTTCGATTTTTCCAATAACAAAATAAGCATACTGCATTAGGATTTGCCCACGTTGTATTCTTCTACGGGGCAGTTTACCATATATGTACTAGTATCTTCACATATGTACGAGTATTCTCATGGAAGATACAAAATTATAGGGTCACAAAGTTGAATTTCCCCTAAAAAAATTGAATTGTACATTGCACGTGTATAACTCAGGAATGCTCCTTCTAAGTGGAATTTGGTGTGGGTAATATATGTGTACGAGTATGAGAAACAATAACCTGGTGTACGGTCTTTGTAATGACTTGATGTTTAGAATGATCTGGTATAATATGATTCAAGGATCCCCATTTCTATTACTAGACCCTCCAACCCAATATATGCTCCTTCTAACTAAGTGAGGAAGAAATAAGAGCCCAGGTGTGGTGGTGGCTATGGTCTTGGGTGAAGATGCGGATTTTTGTTTTGCTGGAAGGCGATGGTGGTGGTTCGGCAAAGATGAAAAGATCAAATTAGGATGATTGGAATACGAAGGAAGACCCCAGGTGTTGTCGGGGTGTGTATAGTTATAACTTATAACCTTAGCCTTGGACCAAAATCTTAACCAAACACCCATATCAAAACTCCAATATATAAAACCAATTCGTTATACCATAATGTTTCTAATAAAATGAATCTGAAGTACTTTTGATGATCAG
Organism: Fagopyrum tataricum; assembly: GCA_002319775.1. Classification (NCBI taxonomy): domain Eukaryota; kingdom Viridiplantae; phylum Streptophyta; class Magnoliopsida; order Caryophyllales; family Polygonaceae; genus Fagopyrum; species Fagopyrum tataricum. Next base: position 15,594,095 of record CM008284.1, read on the forward strand.
TGCACCTTTTATGGCATGTACTCATCTGTACATCCGCCTCTCCTTGTATTTTTTTCCCTCTTTGCATTCCTCTTTTTTTGTTTATCTTCAAACATCTGAATCTGGACTTGCAGAATCTAGCTTTGAACTCATATTGATGTTGCTTTGCAGGCCAATTTTACTTAACTTGGTTCCATCAATTGGAACTGGAAATGCTTGCATACCCAGAATTAGCTGCTGACCTCTGCCAAGGTTGGTGCTGATTGGTCTTTCTTCCTTCTTTTTATCAATTTATCTTGTTGGTTTATATGGAAAGCTAGAGGCTCCTTAATTTATGCTGAAAATGACAAGTAGAGGAGTGGAGTACAAAAGCGTTAGTACTTAATGCATGGTTTGTGAAACTACAAATTTGCTTTACAAGGACAACAATTTCCATAGGTGAGAGTGGAACTGTCCTTTACATGACAAGGAAAAAAAACTAAAGAAGGTCTGTAGTTCTGCTTTTTAAAGTTGAAGATATTTAATTGATTTTTTGGAATCATTCTATTTATTTCAGTTTGACTGATTAGACAGAAATATTCTGACCTCAAGGAAATTTCAAAGATCAATCTGAAGGGGAAGTTAATAATAACATTAGATTACTTCACATTATCTTGTTTATTGGACTTCTAGCTGTTGTAATGGGTTTGATTAGTAATTTAATAGTATAGCCTTTTATGAGAATGCCCACTTTAAATACAATGATATGAGGTGAATTTTGAATTTTCATCTGTTTTTGATGTTTATCTTTTCATCTGTTTGTCAGTTAGTCTTCAATTGATATTCTCAATTGTTGTACAAAGTATAAATTTTGAAAGATTCTTTAAATCCTGTATGAGTTTCTCACTCTCCCGAATGCTGCAAGTTAGTAGCAGAACTTGAATTGTGTTATACTATTTTAATTGTCCCAGGCATATCTCACGCAAATAGATGGGATGCCAAACAATAACGAATTAATAGCATTATTAAGTCCTTCAATATTTTGTTTGTGATGTAATTCGCAATTGCTATGATAGCTTGTATAACATGCTCATGTCTCCATGTGCTCTTGTGTAGCAGCTTTTTCTGAACTATGAAATGCAAATGTTTGATAAGGAGGAGATATATTTTACAAAAAATTACATGTCTTAGGGTTACTTTTATTTGTAAATCAGTTTGTGATATACAAAATATTAAGTGATATAAGAAGGGATAGGAGGAGCATGAATGATTGCAGTTCTTTCTTGATATTTCGTCCTTATCCTCTGAGTATGTTTGCTCACATTGTATGATGGTAATTGATGCCATTTGCTTCTCCGTTGGGTTATTAAGTTTCTATTTTTCCTTATCCCTGTCTTCACATTGTGAACATGGATTCGTTCCATTTTCATGTTGGTATACTAATTCTGGTGCTGTTCAAGTAATAAGTATGAGAGAGAATTGAAAATTTTGAGGTCTGATGCATATTTGGGAAGTTATTAGGATGGAAATGAGCTTGTGACCGAAGACATAAACAATTCCACGTAGTCAACCATATCGAGTGCTACTCTCATTGCTACTCCTCTATACTTTTAGTGTGATTATGGAGTTGGACAAGTATGCCTCTTTGCAAATTGAAAAGATGTAGAGATAACTATTATTCAAACCGTGTGTACCAAATGGATTAGTGAATAGTTGAGGACTACCAAAGCATGTGCCCCTTATTTTTAGCAAGAGAATATAACTTTTGACCCTTCTCATTAAAACTCAACAAAATACCCTTGAAAAGCTTGAGTCGTAAGCATTAAGAACCATTCTCTAGGGACTGTATTCTACATCTTAATCTTACCGCAGAACATTTTTAGTGATTCTGCTGCACTTTGGTGAATGTTATAAAGATGGAAGATACAATATTAGGACCGCAGGGCCAATTAAGGTGAAGTAGAATCAATATTCTCTGGTTTGTAACCATGTAGACTGTTAATTTTAGTAATATGTTATTACTAACCATATGTATAACTTTTCTGAACAAATCACAATAATTCCCTAAAAGAAAAGAAATATCAATTGTAACTTGGTGGTTATTTTTCTTGTCTTCCCATTGTTTAGGAACGAGTAAAGGACAGATGATCATTAAAAGTAGCAGTCACAATTAAATTAAAATTTATTTCATGAGAAAATCCTTCCAGAAATCTAATATCATTTTATAAATTTCAAGCCTTCACATTTCCTGTTCTTCCCCTGTTTTTCACATGTCAAAGACTCAAAAGCAGGAAAAATCAAAGCATAGTTTTTCCCTTCTGTAAAGAGGTGTGTTTTTTCTAATGGAAAGAGTTCCAAATCTATGGTCTCAGGCAAATTTATTAAATTTGTATGAATTATTTAAATTTTACCATAATGCATTTCACCATTTTTCCTAGACTAATGGGTAAATTTGTATGTGGTTTGTGTTGGTAAAAAAAAGACGGAATTCAACGGAAGGAAAAAGGGAAGTAAAATAAAAAAGTAATTTGTTTATTATTCAGTGTGGTGTCAGAATTTAAGAGAATGACGACAAGCTAAGGAAGCACCGAACACGCGGAGGTGAGAACAGAGAAAATTGTAACGTGCCAGACGCCCATTATCTACAATCACCTCTTCGCTTATAGTTACCTTCTATCACTTCGCAAAAACCCTATTTGAGTTAAGGGAGATAGTAGTGTACGCCGGCGGCACAACATTGATCCTGCCAGATTTGTAAATTCAGCGACAAGTTTTACGGCAGATCTAAGGTAATCCATCTTTTCTCTCTTATTCTCACACATGGGATATTCCAAAATGGATGTTTCTGTGCTGTTTCGGTGAAATTAAGTACTCAATTGAGGGGTTGTTGCCCGATACAGTATTCGACGCACCAAAAGATCCAAAGTTAAGAGCGGAGCTCCCCGTTTCAGAGTCTAACAAGTGCGCAAACGTCTGGTAATCTCATATTTTATCTCATATTTTCTTTCTCTACTTTGTGTTTAAACATGGATATGTACTGAATCTATACTGTGAGTTTCACCTACATATTTTAACAGAAAAAGTGTTCATTGTTTTCTAGCTATGCACGGCATTCACCGAAGAATTAGCTTGATGAAGTTCCTTTTCAAAATTGTGAAATAGCTTGATGAAATTTCTTTCAAAATTGTGAAATAATAGGTTTTGTTCTTTATCTTGCCTGATCTGTGTCGAAATTCAGTTTTTCTGTATGTGTGAATAATGCTATGTTTGTTCTATATCCATGAATTACTGAGACATCTTTATCATTCACCCAAAAAAATCGATTTTCTTTCTCCTTCCTATTATTTGAAGATCATCTTCCTTCATTTGGTTTTGGCTTTATATCTATAAAATAGCATGTCAATGATTTCTTTTCTCTTACTATTTTGAGACATTGCAAATAAATTTTAAACTTACGTTTGTCAATATGATTTGTTTGTTTTCCTTGTGTCCTGTGTTACATAGATAATTTTGAGTCTTTTCATAGTAAGATAATTTATTGTGCTTATGATACTAAAACTTTTTTAAGGTTATATAAAAACCTCTCCGTACTGTAAGATGTGATATTTGTAGAGTTTATAGTAAATGTAAAGATGGTTAGACAATTTAGATTTGTTTTAGCTGTCTTATAGTTTCTGGTAAGTGTTAAGCCAATATTAATAATTGCAACTTACGAGTTGCAACTAAAATTGATTGATGCAACTTATCCATGTGTTATTCATGTAACATAATGTTAAAATGCCTTTTTACCAGTAATACCTAGTATGTGATATGAAAGAAAAAGAAGCATCAAAGGGACTTAATTCTCTGTTTGGATTGCTGACAAAAGGTCTTTTGGTCACCTAATCAGGATGTTTTGTATGTTATCAGTACTTATAAGTGAATTAGTAGGTCCTAAGAAGTAAGAACTCCCATTTTCTGCTATCATAGATGGCATACATGGCTTTATAATAATGAACCATGAAAAAACAATGCAGCAAGTTAAGTAAATATTCCAATTTCGGATGAAAACAATATATACACCCACTAGGAATGTAATCAAAATATCAATGAGTATTTTCCTTTGAACTGGATATTTGGCAGAGGGATCAGATATTTGGAATAAAGATTAAAATCTAGTCAAAAGTTACTCAGGACTTGCCGATTAAATTGTTCGGAGCACCTTATCCCATGAAGTCGAAATAAATCCTGAATAAACCAATCTCCTATAAAATCTCCTTGACAAACAAGTCAGATCGGAGGTTTCCAGCATTTTGACATATAGCATTTTGAATTATAAGTGGATCAAACTGTCTGATTGACTTATAACCCAAAATGCTCTGAACAATTAAAAAACACTACATAATTAAACATTCTTGAATAAACCATTCTAGGGGTAATGACCAATTATGGCCGTGAGGGATTTTTAAATTATGTAGTGTTTTTAAATTAAAAATACACTTTTATCCTTCGTTTTTGGCATAATGGCAAGATTGTATTATCAAAAGGTTTTTATTCTCTCTTTCTGGGCTGCCTCATATGCAACATGTATATTGCTGACAATCCATTGTCTAGGCTCAGGTAATTGTAGGTCTTATTCTGCTGACTATTAGTTCTTTTGACCGTAAATGATTTTGTAAAAGGTCATGTATATAAATTTTGTGCACATTATTCAGTGACATTAGTTCCTTCTCAACTATGGAGCTTGGTGCTCCTAGGGTCCCAACAGCAGCTATGATCAGAACAAAAAAAAGATCAAAGTGCTGCAGGAAAAGAAGGACCATGTCTTCTCAAGAACCCACTTACTTGCCTGAACATGAACATAATGCTAATCCAGCAAATAGCGGTGCACAACAAGCGCAGGTATTGGAAATTTTTACAAACATAAAATGCATGCTTTCAGGCTCTTTTGGTTTCCTGAATCACTGTGCTCATTTCAGTTTCACCTTTTCAGTATAAAAGCAGAAACTTGAAAATATAACCTAAAAGTATATTGTCCCTATGGACCGTTTCTTTTTCCAAGCAGAGCAAGGCCCCGGAGTCTAGCAAAGGCATAGGTGCTGGCCCCATTAAGCTTAGAGAATCTGGTGATAATATCCTCAATTTTGATCTTAATAAGTCCCCTCCTCCGTCTCCAAGCCCACCAAGCTCGCCAGCAAGGTTACCTGTCTTGGTTAGCACTACTGCTACTCCTGCTACTTCTGCTTCTGCCACTACTACTAAAAAGCCTTCTACTCCTGCTACTTCTCCTGCTGCCACTACTACTACTACTAAAAAGCCTAGAGGAAGACCTAGAGGAACAGGCCGACAACTGGGCAAGGCTCCACTGGTTCATCCCTCAACTTCTATAATAGGAGAATCAAAAAATGTGGGGAGAACTATTACAGCTGATAAGAAAAGCGCTGAACTGTGCCTTAATATGGTCCCGGAGGGAAGGTAAGATGAATTTTTTTAGCTAGAGATGGATATATCTGACCAATTAGTGTAATTGGGGCTAATGATTCAAAGTAATCTCATGGTGCTTGAGTTGTTTGCAGGCCTGGATTCACACCGTCTCCAAAACCACCAAGCTCGCTCGTGAGGTCACCTGTCTTGGCTAGCACTTCTACAGGAAGGCCAAGAGGAAGACCTAGAGGACCAAGCCGACAACTGGGCAAGGCTCCACTGGCTCATGCCTCAACTTCTATTATAGGGGAATCAAACAATGTGGGGAGAAGTGTTACAGCTGATACAAATAGCGCTGAACTTCGCAGTAATATGGTCCCAGAGAGAACGTAAGATGATTTTTTTTTTTTAGCTAGATATGGATATATCTGACCAATTAGAGTAATTGGGGATAATGATCCAAAGTAATCTCATGATGGTTGAGTTGTTTGCAGGCCTGAATTCACACTGTCTCCAAGACCACCAAGCTCACCAGTGAGGTCACCTGTCCCGGCTAGCACTACTACAGGAAGGCCAAGAGGAAGACCTAGAAGAACAAGCCAGCAACTGGGCAATGCTCCATTGGCTCATACCGCGACTGCTATATCAGGAGATTCAACCAATGTTGTGAGGAGCAATACAGATAATAGAAAAATAACTGAACTATGTCTCCTTATGGTCCCAAAGAGTAGGTAAGATTAAATCTTTTTAGCGTAGAGATTGAGGTATCTGACCAATTAGCATAATTGGGGCTGATACAAGGTAGTCTCATGGTGCTTGAATTGTTTGCAGGCCTGCTGGACTCATACCCTTGCCAGATTTCGAGTTATGTATCAGACGAGGGTACGATCCTTTCACCCTAAACTTGTACATAGCTTTATTAATGAGAAGCATGCCATGATCTTGATCCATATTTCCAATGGAAATTGCAATGCCTCAAGTGATAATCTTGCAATTGTTTTCTGCATTTACATCTCATTTATTATATAATCCAAAATTACATCTCCTAATCTTGGATCAGGGTTAAAAAGTTTACGGTGCGTCAAATAAAAGCGAGCATAGCTCAGTCACTGAAACTTCGTTCTGAACAATTGGTATGTTTATATTCTCAGCTCATGTTTCAGTATATATTGTTAAAACATAAACTGAGAATGTTGTATCTCTTCACAAGTTCAATTCATTCCATTATAATCTTCGCATTTGTTTTCAAGGTCAACGTCTATTTGAATGAACAACAATTGGATTCTGGTAGCCGCGTCTCTGAACTGATCAACCGCTGTACAAGTAACTCTGAACCCACAACATGCGATGCAGGAGCCTCTGCAATGGAACTTGAGCTCACCTATTCTCTTAATGTGACTCAAGTTGTTTTTGCTCTACCAGCTGAGCCCCCACCGCGTCGGACTCGACAGCGTAAATCTGCTCTTGCATCTCCTGGTACATCTTAGCTGCCTGCTCGTCCAACCAAAGACATGAATTTCAACTTAGACTGCTTATATTTATGTTCATATGATAACAATCACAAAACTCTCTAATTAGCCTTTATTCCCAACATGGAACTTCAGTGGATAAGTTAAAACTGTGTTGCTCCCTTGACAGTGGCTTTCTCTTTATCTTGAATGACCTCTTTTTATGTTTCTGAAAATAGTGTATATTACGGATCTTTAACTGATACTCTGATAGGCATATCCGCATATATATGAATTTAAAAGCAAGGAACTAAAAAACCGGAAATAGGATTTAAAACATCGAGATCCTGTAAAATTCTGGTTCGCAGGGACTATCTAGTAGGAATGGCAATAGAGCTATTAAAAGTTAACATGATACAAGGGAATGCAAAATAATGTTCGATTACATCGGTATAGGTTGATCCGAAATGATCTAAAGATATAAGTAGCCATCCTTAAAATGACCCAATAGTTCTGGCTATTGAAAATACATGGGATAGAATTGAGGTCATCCCAGTTCCGTCCCGGACCCCGGTTATTTTATATGAGACGGGTTTTGGATATTTTAGATTGAATTTTACCGGGTTTTATCCTGGCTAAGATCTAGACGGGATGGGGCGAGATGGCCCAATGCCGCTTTTCCAATAATTTATTTACTATGTTGAAATTTTAAGCTTTATCCACAAAAATATTCGTATACATTGTAAATGCAAAAACATTAAGTTTCCAAAATTTTCTATAACAACATGTTACGCGTTACATTAAATATCCATGATAAAACAAATCTAAATGAATTTAGGTCATTTGTCATTGACGATTCGACAACATTGTGTATTTTTTAAAATATATAAGCAAAACAATATAATAACTAAATAAGTATATCATTAATGCTTTTGGATTTTATTTATATTTATTATTTAAATTAAAAACTTTATTATATATGGGATGGGACGGATCTAGGGGGATAAAGAAGCTAATAGTTTTTGGCGGGGGACATTTGGGGCGGGATTTCTAATTTTAATGAAACCCTGCTAGGATCGGGACGGGATTGGGATTGGCCGAATTTGTGCCCACCTCTAGAAAATACTCACTTGAGATTAGGGATGACAATGGGTCGAGTGAGGGTGGATGTACCAATTCCGTCACTCGACCCGTCACCTAAAATCTCCACCCAACCCATAGTTGTTGTCATCCATAACCGTATCTGTCGGGTGGACGGGCAGATCGGGTTTTTTCGGGGTGAAATTTAACCCGTTTTCTTAAGCTGGTATTCAACCAAAATTTTGAACAAAGTTAAATTGTGCAAGCTAAAATTAAATATACGATTAAACCTGATTTAAGCCTTAATGACTATCATGGTTGAAACAAAATAAATCCGAAATTTATTACATACCTCCAAAACATAAAATGAACAAAATTGAAAAAATCAAAATGATTAAAACAAATAACATTATACAAAATTGTCTTCAACTATCATCATAATCTTAAAGTAGACACACTCTATTTGACTCGACTTCCATAATTTAAATATTTTTTGTATGTTACAAAAATAAATTTACGCTTACAATTCATGTAACATGGAAATTAGAGTGTTGACAAGGTCATACAAACAAATAAAATAACAAAAGATTATGAACTCTAAAGTTCGTGAAATTTTAATGTAAATATATACTATTTAAGTATTATACTTATATATACTAAACAATATTTTAGCCATGAAATCTTGTATATCATTAATATATATATATATATATATATATATATATATATATATATATATATATATATATATATATATATACAAAAATCATAATAGAATGAGTGATGAGTGCGGGTGATGCGTATGGGTGATGGGTTCGGGTGATGGTACGGTGATGGATCGTGAGATGCCTGACCACATCACCCGTTTCACCTATGACCCGACGCTCATTTTTTTGGGGCGGGTTTTCGGACAATCATTGGATGCGGATCAGATTACCATCCTTGCTTGGGATTGAACATATGTCTTAAATTGAAAAGATTCAAATAAATCAAATTTGAATTAAAATTCAAAATCTTAAAGAGACAACGTGCCAGTTGGCTAAATAAGGTATTTTTGTGTATCAATAAATGAAATAAGGGTTCTCTATTGTCCAGTTATAAATTCAGTTTTCATTAGCTTTAGACTCTAATAAGGTTTTTTTATGACGAGGATGTTAGATGTAAGAGCCTTAGTCTTTGGAGCCATTTTGAGCTTAGCCGCCCCCGCAGGTTTAGTCTTCCACCCCTGCGGCTCGTGTAGTCTTCCGCCCCTGTGGCTCAGGGAACCGCCCCTGCGGTTTCTTGTGGCTGCAGCCAGCTTTGTTGACCGGTTGACTCGTACTTTACCTACTCTTCTTACCTTGGGGAGCAAGGGTTTCTTCTTCAGTCTTCTTTCTTTAGCCTTCTCACGTCCCTCTTGCTTCTCCTTTCCTCCTCTTGATCTTGCTTGAGTTTCCTTGGATTTCAAGAGAGTTGTTGTGAGGCTTTGATGATGTTGATGCAAGTGGATGTTGTGCTGAGCTTGAGAGCCAGCTGAGGTACTGTCTTGGATCTTTTCCTTGCCTAGACCAGCAGTAGAGGTAAGCTTCTTGCTTCTCCTTCCTTTCTTTCTTCCTTGTTTCCTCTTCTCTAGCTTAGGATTAGATGCATGGAAGGTATATTGATGTTAGAATGTGTATGTATATGTATGTGCTTGGCCATGGATTGAGAAGACGTGATTTGATCACGTGAAGAGTAGAAGAGAAGTCGGGACTCTACGTTCTGCACTGTCGCGCCCCCGCGTTCCAGTGACGCCGCCTCTGCGGGAACCTTGTCACCGCACCCGCGCCCAGAAGCTGCCGCCCCCGCGGCCACGGTCCCAACGCCTGCGCCGTGTCTGCGCTTGCCTGCGGCCACCGTCACCGTGCCTGCGCTTGCCTGCGGCCACCGTCACCGCGCCTGCGGCCGAGCGTCGCCGCGCCTGCGGTTTGTCTTGCTTCGCCCCTGCGTCCCTCTTGTCACGCAGGTGCGTCTTGTCCCGGATCTACCTAGAGTAGTGTAGATCCTTTCCTTTCCTAGTATGAGCGGGTTAGTAGCATGCTTGGTATGTGTATGAGGATAGAATGATGATGAGTATGATATCGTCATATGCCGGCTAGAGCTTTGAGGTTTATAAGTTGGATATAATCCTTATGGATCCCTTGGGTCTAGGTGTGACCCCTTTTGTTTGATAGGAGATTTATATCTCTGTATGCCTTGTATAGGCAGTGTTGTTCTCTACATTTGGAGCTGATCATACTTGAGAGTACTACGTGGTTGAGATTACTCGGAGGTTGAGGTAAGTCCATAGGATTTACTTAGCTACCATCCTTATATTGGATGTATGCATGAGTGGTGTTTGTTATATGCTTTACCGACTTATGGTTTAGTGATTGCCCATTGTAGGGCCGTGACAGCCTTCCCTTTCATCCCTTTGGAGTTTGGGCGGTTCTCTGTGGTTGGGTCAGATTTGGTAAACGGTTGGCCACTCCCCATTCCCATAGGGTACACGGAGAGGTGTGACCAGAGACCACTCCAGCTGCCATGAGCACCCAGAGGTGAGGTTTATATTCCTCGTGTCACATATATTCATATATATATATATGTTTTGAGTATTGGACGTTATAAAGATAATAAACCGGGTAAATGTGTGATAACATGATGAGGTGTTTATTATTCCCTGATGTGTGATTGTGCTTATGCATCTTCTATATTTATGTGTATGGTTAGCTAACGGTTTTATACCGTGTTGTAGATCCTTTGCAGGTTATGAGAACTGCAGAGTGATCCAAAGTGGGTGATCCGCTGAGGGCTCCGTACACTGGGGTTTATACGTGGGATTTGGGATATTTATGATGTACGGATTATGTTTTGATTGTACTCAGCGGTTCTTTTGTATTACCTTTTGATATGTATATATACAGTTTGATGTATTGTTTTAATCTATATGTGCCTTATTGTAAGATCCAGTGAACTTGTTGTCAGGCTAGGGTCAGGATCCACTGTGAGATCCTATCCCAGTAGCGCCTCGAGTCCTACGGATTCGGGGTGTTACATTAGACACACTGATATATTTTATTTAGACGTAACCCTGATTCTGCTACCTATGTGCGAAATTAGAGAGTTTATCAACTTCGTATTTGGGACCCAAAGTGAAAGCCGAATATCTTTAATTATGCATTTGGACCCAGGAATGAAAGTCGAATAAAAGCCACTCAATTTCGCATTTGGGGCCCAAACCGGAATTATTCAGATTCAATTTCAACACGCATTTGGCCTCTAGGTGTGCAACATCATCTCTCCCGGTGCCTAAACACGGCATGTCTTCCCTCTCTTGAATCCGCCTCCATATGCACCTCTTTCTCCGCCCCCGAGTACATCAACTACATCATCACGTGATATATATGTATATATGACACCGTGAATATTCATTTGTACCAATATAGATGTTTATATGTATATAACCATGTACCTTATGTGAACGACCAAGTACCCGCATGTACACGCATGCACACACACGTACGTGTCACCAAACATGCGTACACACAAGCCGCAACATATGGGTAACTTATTATAAGGAGTGAGCAAACATATCAATTTGAACACCTAAATAGTTGAATATAATAATCAATAAAACCTTAATTCATATCATTGTTCTAAAATACGTCTAGGACGACCGCCTAGACGGTGTCCATCTAGACATGGACGATCGTTAGTCATCCCTTTTTATGTTAGGTAGAGGTTTCTAAACAGATTTGAGTTTAGGACGCATTTCAGACGGGTAAGATGGGCCGGACGTTTTAAACATTTAAAGTGAAACCCTAAATAAAACTTCTCTCTCCTCGAATTTGTTTCTATCGCACAAATTGCGTTATTATCTCCAAACCTGACCCCCTCTTTCTCGCACTCATGCACACGAACACACACGCACGGGTCACCAAGCATGTATACACACATGCTGCAATATGTGGGGCAACTCGTTACAAGGAGCGAGCAAACAGATCAATCTAAATACCCAAATAGTTAAATAAAATTTTTCAGTAAAACCTTAATCCATACTAGTGTTCTAGAATACGTCTAGGACGACCCTTTTTTGTGTTATACAAATGTTTTTAGACTGATTTTGTTTAGGGCGCATTTAGAACAGGCAAGATGGACTAGAACTTTTAACATTTAAGTGAATCCCTAAAACTTTCCTCTCCTCGAATTTGTTTCTTCTTGTGCAAATTGCATTATTCTCTTCAAACCCAACTCCCTCTTTCTTGCACTCTCCCTATATAGTCCTTTCTCGCACTCTCACTGCGTAGTCTCTCATGATCTCTGACAACCCCCTCTTCCAACTCCATCAACTAACTCTCTCCCACACTCTATGTTCTCTTTCTCTAATGTTTTATTCCATTTCTCTATGCTTCTAATGCTACTCCTATTGTCCTTTTGTAGACCGCAATTTTGTTGTTCCAACAACCTCAAAGCTCACCTTCGGTTTGATTTTTTTTAGGATTTTTCCTCTTGGAGTCTTCAAGGTTTGAACTTTTCGTTTTATTATCCACAAGTTTCAAAATTCCTCGTGATACTTTCGTGGTTTTATTTGTTTATTCTTTGTACTCATACTTAATATATTACATTAGAAATTCATTATAAAATAAAATAAAATAAATAAAAATAATTATAACCTTATAAAAATTTAAACTAATAAATTTATAATAGTTTTATAGATATTATTTTAATAAAAAAATCAAAAAAGTAAATTTAAAGATAAATTTTATTTTTGATTAAAATAAATATTTTTTTTAAGTTTTAAGAGTCTAGAAATTTAAATTTTATAGTATATTTTATTTATTAATAAATTTAATTTTTTATAATTTATTTTAATTTGAAAATAAAATAATTATTTTTTATGTTTTAGTTTTAAATATACTTCCATACTCTTAAAGTTTAAAAAAATACTATTTTTTTAAAAAAATTCGAATTAAAGTATATTATAGAAAATTAAATTCAAAAATAAATAAAAGTTTACTATATTTTTAAAATTACTAGACTCTTAAAATTTTATATATTTTTAATTTAATTTTCTATATTTATTTTATATAAAAAATAATTTAAAAAATATTTTGATTCAATTAAAAAATACTTATTTTATAAATTTATCAGTTAATTAATTTAAATTTATTTTTCTGCTTTTTATTTATTTATTTTATCATGATTTTTTAATATAGTATATTAAAAATAGGTATAAAGGAAAACAAACAAACAAATGAGGATACCGAGAATAATTTTAAAATTTAATGGAGATCAGGAGGAAAAAAGCCAATCATTGAGGACATAAAGAGAAAACATTTTTTTTATTGAACTTTCTGCACTTTTTTGTTTCACTTTGCACTCGAAAAACATCTTGCCCTTCTAGACAGTTCTCCTTTGTCACACCGTCAACTGAACTTTCTGCACTGTTTCACTTTCGGCACTTGAAAAACACCTTGCCCTTGGAGACAGTACTCCTTTGTCACGTCCCCGTTTCACATATATTAGAACACCGATTCGTATACGGATGAATATCCGGATCAAATCAGATAAGTATCTGAGATATCTCAATCATCTCAATCATCTGTTTGATCGTTACCTAAAACATTGATATCAAAATACGATTTTAAAAATATATAACAATACAAGTTTTGCCCCACCCTACTAATTACCAACCACACACAACGGGAAAGATAAAACAGCTCAAAAAGTGAACTCAATTAAAATTGTTCAACATCATTAGGACATTTTTACTGAAATTGGAAGGTTGTCAATGCACAGCTTCAATACCATATGAAGTAAAAATCTTGTGCAAAATTCTACACCAGCTTCAGAACTAGCGACAACAGTACCATTGATTCCCAGTATGGACTATTTCCTTAAGTGCCAAATCCTAGTTCCAGTATGCCACAAGAAGCAAAGAACAACCTCTAGACGACCAACTATCAAAAGCTAATCTTATTTCTAGACACTTACCTTCAGTAAGTACCCTCTTGACATTTTCCCTATTTGTTGGCTTCCTCTTGACAACTCCAACTCTAAACGAAAACATCATTGTTAGAGTGCGAAATCAGGAAAGCACAGAAAACACTCGAATTCGCACAAGACAAACCTATCTTAAGGAAACCAAGGGAAAGGAATTCAGAAGGCCAAATTCCACTATGTTATTCATAGAATTCAATTACTTGCACATCACAACCCTGACCGCCTATGTCTCTAGAATGCAGCGTGATGGTAATCAAAGAATAACAAACTCTAAGAAAATACGTCATTTTCAGTTTCCTACCAGTAAGCATATTCTACATAATATGCACAATACATGATATCCTCAAAGAAAAACTGCCAAAATATGACCAGCTTATGCAATGGAAAAGCACATCTTGTATGCAGCCAATGTACAGCACTAAATCATCAGAGTGCAGAATAGCAGGGCAAATTAATCAAGAAGAAAATGAGCAGAAGCTATATATTTGACAGCAAGGAACAAATATCCTAAAAATCACAATGAAGACAGACATCAATATAAAACACCTTGATCGGTGTATTTCAAACCTTTTCCTCAGGGTTAGCTAGATTCATCCATTTGCATAAAAAAAAACATAGTTCAATTCTGCAACCAAACATTCATCAATCACGGCTACGTGAATCAGAACTCCTAAACTTTTCTGAGAATACAATCTCGCATTAACTGGTACTGTGCTATATCATCAGCCAGTAAAATTGTATTTTGTAAGAAGAAATTCTTAGAATTGGGATTGGGAATTCCTCTGAATCTTTTGGTTTCCCTTAGATTGATTTTGGTTTGTGCTCTTTTGTATATCTAAGTGGTTGTGTGTTTTCCCGATTTCTCTCTCTAGAAACTTGGCTTCAATTTCTACCCTCTTCACCTCTCTTCATAAAAAGCAAAGGCTAAGTGATTTTCTACCAGAAGAAGAAGCTTCCATGAATCAATAAACTCAACTCCAAGAAACTTCTCTCTCTATCAAATTATCAGAGTGTATCACAAACAATGGACCAGCAGATAAAGAACTGATTGGGAACATATCTGAATAATCTCGACATCTATTTAAGTGTAAAAATCAAATATAAGTAGTTAGAACTAATAAACGCAATGTCAAATTAACATCAATACTTTGCAATGCAGTAATTCGATTAGAAGCAAATCACCAAATTTAAAAGGACACGATTTTTGGTCCATGACAAGAACCCTAGAAACAGTAATCACCGAATATCTTCAAATACCAGCCAAATTCGTAGTTCTCCTACCTCGTACAGGAAACCCCAAATCAGAACTCGCTATACGCATCGGTTGAATCATCGACGACGGAGTATAGCAAACCACCGTAGGGGTCATCCCCAAAGTCTGAAACCCTAAGCACGCCATGTAAACAGATCAGAGCAGCTGAAATCAGCGCGGAGACAAGCAAGTTCAACCAGACAGCAGCGAAGACGAGAGCGAAGATCGTAACGAAGCTGAGGAGGATAAGGACGACTCGATCGTCGACAGTCCGATTAAAGATGATGATCGGGGTGGAACGGTAGAAGTAGAAGAAGAACCACGCAATAAGGGTACCGAGGAAGACGATAATGGCGATGGGGTGGAAGAGGAGGCTGAGGAATAGGACAAGGAGGGAGACGATGGCGTAATTGACCCGGAAGTGAGTGAGGTTGCGAGTGAGGCGAGAGGTGGCGTCGGAGAGGGAGACTGGGAGGGAGACGAAGGAGAGGGAGAGGAAGTCGGACCAGGGACGACACGTGGCGAGTACTGATTCGTGGAGAGGATCCGAATCGGGAGAGGGTGATGGTGCCGCCATGGAAAGAGGTCGGAGACGGGAAGTAGAGAGGGACGAATCTGCGGATTGTGGAAACTTTGACCGCTTCCCCACAATAATAATATTTTTAGACAATTGCAGTCTTGCATTGGCTTATACCATGTAGAATTCAACATATTATGAATATTTTTAATCATTAAAAAACTATAAAATAATGAACACATCAAAAAAAAGTTTTAGTAAAAATTGCTATGAATAACATAAATTTTCATCGCTATGAAAAATAATATAAATTTTCTTTAATTCATAAAATAATTCAAACATTTATGAGTTTTATTTATTAACAACCGAAAATTATCGATATTGAGTTTATAAATGATGAAGGTGTACGTATATATGTAAATTCTATAAGAAAAATAAAATAAAAAAGGCTTTAAATTAAAAAAAAATATATAAATCAAAATTAAAGAGAATGAGATTGTGATTTTGGCGTTCGTATTCTTCTTTCTTCCTCATTGTGCAACTCAATCCCCTATTTGAAATTTTCTCATTCTTCATTGTTGTTATTTATATTTAGTGGTGAGCCATTGTTACTGAAGTTGTTGAGTTCACGTAGGTAATTTTTTCCACCATACTTTCTTCTTTGTCCTTACTAATCTTATAATTCTTAATCTTAAAAATTACATGTAATATTTGGTCTAGTTTGAATGTCTTGATGATATGATAATCTTAATTAGCTAAGTGTGTGTTTGGCATGATCATTTACACTAGTGTTTACGAGTATTTAGAAGGGTAAGAAATTAACGAGTGTTTGACACGGGAAAAACACTAGTGATTAGTGTTTTCGGAAGTGTTTTGAAAACTCTGATGAGAGCAAGGGTTTCTCAACCAAGCCCTAGTATTTTTTAGTACAATAATACGTAATTGTCCCTGCATTTATTTCATTATTACATTGTGAAATGAAGTATAATAGCAACACTCTCACCTCTCACCCCTCTCTTCCCTTTTTGTGTCGAAGAAGCCGAATTATCCCAAACATCGTTCTCGTCATCTTCCTCCACCGTCAGACTTGGAAGTTGGAATAACTGCGAGCGGCAGCGGCGTTGTTGTCGTCTTCCTCCACCTCCCGGCTTGGAAGTTGGAATAACTGCGATCGGCAACGGCCTTGTCGTCGTCTTCCTCCTCTCTCCAATTTGACTCTCATCTCTATTCTCTCTTCTTCCCTTTCCTTGACTCACATATCCTAAATTCATAATTTTGTACATTTTCTTTCCAAAATAGTTAGATCCTCTTAAGTTAAGGATATCAATTTAGTTCTTTGTTGATATAGAATTCGTTGATAAAGGGATCTCCGGAAGAGATCAAGAGTCGCGGTATACGTGTTGTTACTATTTTCTAGGGATTCATAATTTAGCGGAGACTAAGGAGATCTTAGGTATGGTATGGTCGTGATGTCGCGTTTGAATGAGGATTTGTTACAGCTACTTGAGGTGTCTCCGTTGGCGCTCAAATTACATATTATCTCGCACATGAGCTTTTTGAACAATGGTTGATCTGCTCTATTGTTGTGTTTTTTAGAAATTTGAGGTTTTTAATTTCATGGTTGCAGTTATCATTTTCAGAGAACAATATAATGTGTGCGCATTCGTTATATGATTATATATTTTGGTTTTGGCGATTTAAGATTTTATTCTTTTCAAGGTGTTCTATCGTAGAATCAGAATACGAAGATGACGATGATGAGTGATTTTTGAGTCTCACGTTATATGCACATGATAGAAACACTAGTGTAAATTTAAAATCCAACCAAACATTCGTTAGTATTCTTAAACACTAGAGTTTGTTTAAAAATCATTCCAAAAATACTAGTGTTTTGTGTTGCATGTCAAAAACAACCTAAGTTATTTTGTTGGTTTAGCTAGCTTTGAAATTTGGTACTTTGAAGTGTTAAATTGAAACCGAGTGGTGAATTATTTATGATTTAAACAAATTTACAGCAAATGTTCTCACTGGTTTTATTTTGCCACAAGCTTTGACCATTGTAGGACGGTTAGTAAGGATAATTGGAACAAGAGAAAAAGGATATATGGTTGTCCCTTGTGAAAAGTAATATGAAGCTTATGTTTTTTTCTATAAGAGCAAGGTACGAGTTCAATCTCAAAAGCTTCATACCGCATGACGCCCATTGAGATGATGGAGCTCAAGAAGCAGTTGGAGGAGCTGAACAAGAGAAAAATGTTCTAACTTGATGGTCACCCGGTTTAGCTCCCTAGTCGACAGGCGTGTGCATACGGTCCGGACCGGACCGTAAACCCGTCCAGCGCAGCGCATTCAAACCCGTAAACCGGACAGGACCGTAACGGGCCGGACCGTTCGGACCATTTGGCCAGCCGATTACGGTCTGGTCCACGGTGGACCGTTTGGATGAAGGATTCCGGTCCAGTCCGGACCGTTTGGTCCTATTTTTAGTCAAGGCTTCTTCTTTTTTTCTTCTCTCTCCCAAATGTTGTAGTTTACAATTATTATTTCTTAAAATTTCTAGTTATATGTGAAACATTTTTAACCAAACAATGAAACATTTTCCGGTAATTTTGTGTTAAGAATTATATTTAATTTAAAATTAAAATTTATTAATTTTTAAATATTTTTGACTACGTTACATGATGATTATGAAAAATATATAAATAGTTGGACCAAGCTAACCATAATCACATTTAAACATAACTTTTTGGTTGATGCAACAAAGATGACAATCAAATAGATGGACTAATCCGAACATAACATAATCAGTCGAGTTGGTTATGAAAATCCATAAACCAAAAGTTACAAACATCATAAACCAAAAAGTGAATATCAATAACATTCAACAAGGTATTTTTATCTATAAATAACCAAAAGTTACTCCATTCAACAATACATTCAATGTCCACTCTCCCGTCATTCCCTACAAATTTTAAAAGAAATATTATAAATATCTATATAATATACATATCTCATAATAAACATGAAATAATGTATGAAGTAACATACCGTAAATCAATAGCAAACAAAAAATGTTCCTTCATTAATATCAATCAAGCAATTCTTCTCCAAATTTGTACAATATATACATACAAAGACATACTTACTTGAAATATTTTACATAGATATATCATAAACACTAACACTAAACTTGAAAAACATTACCTTATTTCAAGAAGTTTTCTTCATCTACGTCCTCTACATCATCTTTTTTGTTTTTGTTGTTTAAGCGTAGTCAATCTTGGGTACATACAAGTGCTTTTACCGTCTTATACAAAACACCAAATAAAATTAACATAGTTAGTAAATAAACTTCAAGTATTTAGAGTTTAAATAACAAATACTTACCTGATGAATCAAACTACTTCTATATTCTGAAAGGTGACGATTTCATGTGCTAAATACAGATTCAGATGGAACAGTAGAAATCGGAATGACTAGCATGTCACGTGTCATTCGTGCAACAATGGGATACCTAGGACCATTCAACTTTCACCAATGCAATATATCCACATTTTTCTTTTCATGTCTTTCATTTAAATATTGATCAAACTCGGATCTTGAAAGTTCATCACGGTCTAACATTCCACTCTCCACATCTTCATTTATTTCCTCTAACCAGTCTGAGTTGTCATTTTCATCAATAGTAGTTGCATTTTAATGTGATCTAGTTTCTTGATCTTCCAAAGGAGAATAATGAATTCTATATTCATCTAATAAGTTGTAAGCAAAATATTTAACTGTCTTTATTAAGATCTCTGAACTACTCTTTGGACAAGACTCTTGCTCACAAATACTACGAATGATAGACTACACTCCAGTCATCTTATAACATGGATTAAGCATAGCACACAAAAACATCAACATATTAATCTTATCAGAGGAACCCAATACTTTTCACACTTGATTTGCATTTGATGGGTCATGTGTTTCTAAACAAAGTGTATTACAAAGCAACCTACTCAACACCTTCATCGTTTTTAAAACATGCAAAATCATGAAATTTCTTGTGACGTATGAAGAGATTGAGACACGATGTGTCAAATCATATAACTTCTTTAAGAAACAGACAAGTGATTCAACCTTATCTCATCTTTTGCACATATAGCCCCCAAACCATCTAGTTTTGGAATATCCATCCGACTAAAAACTAATTTATAGTTCAATGCAATACTCAACATAAAATAAGTTCAATTCCACCTAGTCGAGACATCAACAATCAAAGAACGTCTGCACTCAATATTCAAGTTATCAACTATGAGTCGAAAAGCAGCTAATCTAGAAGGATTACCCCTAACATACTTGATTGTAGATCAAATATTCTCTACATAATCATCACATTCTCTAATACCATCTCGAACAATCAGATTAATAATATGTGATTCACATCTCAGATGCAAAGGATTCCCCTTAAGAATGCAACCATTATCTTTTGAGATATTCTTAAGGTAATTGCATGCTACATCATTTTAAGATGCGGTATCTGTAAGAGCCTTAGTCTTTTGAGAGCCGTTTTGACCTTAGCCACCCCCGCGGGCTTGTGTGCCGCCCCAGCAGGTTTCCGCTCCCGCGGCCCAAGGAACCGCCCCCGCGGTTTCTTGCGGCTGCAGCTGGTTTTGTTGACCTCTTGACTGTGCTTTACCCTCTTTTCCTTACTTTCTTCTTACCTTGCTGAGCAAGGGTTTCACCTTCATTTCCCATTCCAGACCTCCTACGTCCTTCTTTCTTCTTCTCCTTCTCTCCTTGACCTTGATCTTGTTCTTCCTTTGAGTTTGGAAGTGTTTGGGTGTGAGGATGCTGATGTTGATGGTGTTGGATGTTGTGATGAGCTTTACAGCTAACTGTGAAGCTTGTTGACCTTCCTTGCAGCCTAGGACCACCAGTGTGGTAAGCTTCTTGCTTCTCCTTCTTTTCTTTCTTTCTTGTTCTTCTTCCTTAGCTTAGGATTAGATGAATTGGATATAGATTAATGTTGGAATGTGTATGTATATGTATGTGTGTGAATTTGGAATAGAGAAGACGTGATTTGATCACGTGAAGAGCCGAAGAGGAATCGCGGGGTCACTTTCTGCACTGTCGCCGCCCCCGCGCCTGGAAGCGCCGCCCCTACGGAAGCTGTGTCACAGCGCCTACGCCGTGCATGCGCCGTGCCTGCGTTGCCTGCGTTGCCTGCGGCCACTGTCACCGCGCCTGCGGCTGAGCCTTGCCGCGCCTGGGGGTTGCCTTGCTCCGCCCCTGCGTCTCTCTTGTCACGCAGGTGCGTCTTGTCCCGGGTCTACCTAGAGTTGGGTAAATCCTTTCCTTTCCTAGTATGAGCGGGTTAGTAGCATGCTAGGTACGTGTATGAGGTTAGAATGATGATGAGTATGATATCGTTTATGCCAGTTATGGCTTTGAGGTTTATGAGTTAGGATACGATCCTTATGGATCCCTTGGGTCTAGGTGTGACCCTTTGATGGATATGAGTTGATATATTGTTATGCCTTGTTATTAGGCAGTGTTGTCCTCCAGATTGGAGTGGACCGTGTTTGAGATCGTGGTTGAGACTACTACTGAGGTTGAGGTAAGTCCATAGGACTTACTTAGCTGACATCCTTATATTGGATGTATGCATGAGTGGTGTTTGTTATATGCTTTATAGCATGCGATATGGTTTATTACCGACCTATGATATATTGACCGCCCATCGTAGTGGTTGTGACAACTTACCTTTCATCCCGTAGTGAAGTCTGGGAAGTTCTCTGTAGTCTAGTTAGATCTGGTATACGGGAAGGGCACTGACCACTCCTTATAGTATACGGGAAGGTGCGTTGATACCACTCCAGCTAGCTATTGCATGCAGAGGCGAGGGTTATATACATTCCTCGTGTCACATATTTTCATATGCAGATCTATATATTATTTGAGTGATTGACGTTATAAAGATAATCAACCGGGTAAATGTGTGAAAGCATGATGATGTGTTATGATTTCTGATGTGTGTTTGTGCTCTAGCATCTCTCTATATATATGTGTATGGTTAGCTAACGGTTTTATACCGTGTTGTAGATCCTTTGCAGGTTAGGAGAACTGCAGAGTGATCCAGAGGGGTGATCCGCTGAGGGCTCCGTACACTGGGCGATATCGTGGGATATGGGATATTTATGTTGTACGGATATATATTTTGATTTTGTACTCAGCGGTTACTCTATATTACCTTTTGATATATATATATATATATATATATATATATATATATATATATATATATATATATATATATATATATATATATATATATCAGTTTTATGTTTTGTTTTAATCTATTTGTGTCTTGTTGTAAGATTCGGTGAACTTGTTGTCAGGCTTGGGTCAGGATCCATTGTGAGATCCTAGCCCAGTAGCACCTTGAGTCCTACGGATTTGGGGTGTTACAGTATCAACAATCGCTTTTAGAAGTTTACTTGACAATCATCAAGTGCCCTACCAGTAGCCTCCCCCTATGACTGGAAATGAAACAAATAGTGATAATCCTTTATTGTAATTTCCAGTCATCATCAATAAAATGGGCAGTGATGCACATATAGTTATCCCTAGCCAATGAAGTCAATGTATATGTCGTCAAACTTACACCCTGACATGTCTTTCCTAGATATTCTATAATCTTCTCTCGTTCTTTCACAAATAGTTTATAAAAAAGTCTCGTGTTATTGTGGTGCGTGAAGGCATTGAAAATGAAGGACAAGCGGCAAAAAATGTTTCTTGTAGGCCATTTTTCTCTACAACTCTAAAAGGTACCTCATCCCTAACAATCATTTCTATCACTTTTGCCCAAATATGTTTCTCATCAAATGACCAATTATATTTCCACTTCTGACCCTATCATCCATATTGTTGAGAGTAAGAGAAGTTCTTACCTATGTTTTCCAGATTCTTCTCACACCGATACAAATGATTCCGGACATTTTTTATATTGTTCTTGTTTGAGTCACAAGCATAGATGTTCCCGCAATATTTGCATTTGGCCTTGAAGAGTTTATTGTCGTCGTAAAACTCCTCATAGCCAACACAATATTCTGATCTTGTGGCCCATCGTTTTAAAAGTAGTTGGGATCAACTTCCTCCCCGGGACGAGTCATCCTCTCCTATGTGTCCAATTGATGCCTCATCCCCATGCCATCATCACTCAATGCATCATCAAAAGATTCTAGATATTCACGTGATGGCTCGGGATATTCTTCGGTGTTGATAGTTAATCTGGGTGAACTAGAACTTGCTATATGTTCATAAACAAATAACATTCCAAATCAAGATAGTAATTGTAGATATAACTCTCTATAAACTCTTTGTAAATTGTAATACAAACTAATAATTGTAAATTTAACCTAAATCAGAATACAAGCTAGAAATCATCCCAAATACAAATCTGTCATTGTAATTCAATATCCCTTTCAGTAGATTTAACACTATGTAAACTCTCTGTAAATTGTAGATTTAATCCAAACTAGATTTAACTTTCTGTATACTGAAAACTGTAATTCAATATCCAAAATATAAATTGTAGATTTAACCCAAATCAGATTTAACTCTCTGTAAACTGTGTACAACAAAGAGCATTTAGAATACAAATATGTCACTGTAATTCAATATCCCTTTCATTTTGTTGCACAAGACTAGAAATCACCAAATTTAACCACTTGAAATCATCCCAAATAGATGTATACAATAGAATTGGGCTAGAATCATTCAACTTGATGTATTTATTTATCACCATTAAAATTTAAAATTCATCCCAAATAGAGGTATACAATAGAATTGGGCTAGAATCATACAACTCTAAAAGGTTCGTTTTTTAATCAGGTTTCTCTTAATTTGATTCCTAGAAACCATGATTTCATACACGTCTCTTTACTAGGGTTTTCATAGTTTTCCAATTTGGAAATTAACCTCCATTCCACAATTACCCAAGCAAGTACCAAGGTATATCATTCATAATTCAATTCTCCATTTAACCAAACAATGAATGCGAAATACCCAAAAATTGAATAAGTGTAGTAGCAAACAATCAATTTCAAGATCGAAATACCCAAAATTCGAATAAGTGCAGTAACAAATCGAAATACCCAGAGAGAACTCGAAATCGAACGAGAGAACTTGAGACTTGAGAAACTGAAATACTTGAGTCGAAGTTGAAGTTGAAGTTGAAATCGAATCCAAATATGGAGTAGAACGGAGAGAATTTGAGACTTGAAGGACGAACTAAACTTGAGACTTGAACGAGAGAACTGAACGTTGTAGAACGAAGTTACTGAACAACAGACCGAGAACAAACTCATAAACCCTGGGACAAGAATATTACGGTCCGGTCTTGCGGTCCGGTCTAAATATGAACAACCATACTAGTCGATACACAATCTTCATCGACCCATCCTTCTTCCTCACAAACAACACTAGGCACCCCATGGAGAAACACTCAAACGGATAAATCCCTTCTCGGCCAATTCCTCCAACTGCTTCTTGAGCTTCATCATCTCAATGGGCGTCATGCAGTATGGAGCTTTCGAGATTGGTCTCGTACCTGGCTCCAACTAAATACCGAAATCAACACGTCTATGTGGAGGTAGGCCCGAGAAATCATCCTAAACACGTCGGTAAACTCACACGACACTGGAATCTCATCCAACCCTGGACTCTTCTGTTCCTTCATGGCATAACACCAGAGGACCTCACAACCCTACCCGATCAGTCTAGCCGCTCTAACTGCACTGTTGACGACTCTTGATTTCTTGAGATCCCATCCTCGGAAGACATACATGTACTTGCCCTGCTCCCGATGTGACAGTCATTGTCCTCCTACCAATATCCAACACTGCTCCGTACTTAACCATCCAATCCATTTCCAAAATGACATCCTCATGCACTAGGTGCATGACTAAGATTTTGTTTTTGTTGATAATCTATCTACCGATCCTATTTAACAATTTTACGTTAAAATTTTCCTATCGGATATCTACATCTAATTATCCTATATAACAATCTTACCTTAGAAGTTTCGTATCGGATATCTACATCTACGTTTAATATGGTTTCTTTATCATCTATATATACTTATTCCTATAGGATTTCAATCAAATAACTAAACCATTTTTTTCGTGTTTTTGAGTGCAGAAACTCTATTCCTCCGGCACCACTGAATCAATCTCTTATTCCTTCTACCACCGTGTGTTCAATCGATTAGTTTTATACATTCTATACGTTTTGTTTCGTGCAATTTGCTTCTGTAATATAGAGATTAGAGAATGACAGTGAGAATTTGGTTAGCAGCAAGCTTACCAGTTGATTTGGCCGTGTTCGGCATCTTCGTGATTTTGTTTACTGTTCGGCTTTCGATTTTGTTTTCCCTTGTTTTGGTTGGCGTCTTCCTGATATATATAAAAAAATCCCCAATAAAATTTAGAAGCACGGTTGATTTTGGCTTCCTGATTTTGTTTACTGTTCGGCTTTTCACTTTCGATTTTGTGTTGCCCTGATTTTGGTCGACGTCTTCCTGATATATATAAACAATTCCCAATAAAACTTAGAAGCACATAAACCCTATCGAGTCAAACTTATCACGCCACTCGATCGGCAAGCTTTTCAGCAGATGTCCTCCATATGTCAAGAACTACTTTACATTCCCCATGCTTCGGCATAATTCTGTCAGATAATAGTTCACTTTCCAGGAACGGTGAACACGTCCTGATCTACAACTCTTCTTTCTGCGCAACGCACTTTCTCAAAACAAAAATAAGAAACCGTGGGGAAACAAAGGATTTCTGTCAAGCAAACAATGACTAATCGGACTGTTTGGATTCGATGATTTGAAACCATATAAACTCATATAAGGAATCGTTTGGTTGATATTTATGAAAATTATACAATAGTCGTCATTAATCAGATGAGTAACAAATATATGAATCAAACCCACTGACCTAGTGGTACGGTGGTACCCAACCTACAGGAAATCATTCATGATCTAATGATATTCTAAATGTAGAGGAAACCAAAATTACGAGCACTTGTAATAAGTAATCGTCTCAATATCTCCTACTATTTTCTTTCAGTTAATTATTATTTTCCCTTATTTAATATAGAGATCAGAGAATGACGGCGAGATGTGTATATTAGACTAAAGTTTAGAAATAGTTGAATGATTTAGGTTGAGTTATCATTTGATTAACCTAGTTTAGAAATAGTGGAATGATTTAGGTTGAGTTTTCCTTTAGCTTCTGATGTGTAACCTTGTGACCTTGACAATGGCTAAGCTTTTCCCCATCTGATTTTCAAGTTATTTTACCTCTTCCATTGATATCCGAATCTATTCCTACGCCCATCATTTCCTATACCATTCAAGTTATAGTTTCATACAAGACGATAAGCCACAGTAGCGTATATTGATGGAATATATGGTTACAATTTAGAGACTTCTAGAGTTTTGAGCTTCTCCTCTAGATGAAGAGGAGCAGAAGCAACTTCAATCTTGT
This sequence comes from Fagopyrum tataricum, assembly GCA_002319775.1. NCBI lineage: Eukaryota > Viridiplantae > Streptophyta > Magnoliopsida > Caryophyllales > Polygonaceae > Fagopyrum > Fagopyrum tataricum. The sequence continues at coordinate 15,620,294 of CM008284.1, forward strand.
GGCCTTGACAATGGCTAAGCTTTACTTCTAATATTTCAAGACGCTTCCCTTTAGCTTATGATGTGTACCCTTATGGCCTTGATAATGGCTAAGTTTTTCTCCAACTGATTTTCAAGCTCTTGTAGCTCTTCCATTAAACATGAATCTATTCCCACGCCCATCATTTTCCTGTACCATTCAAGTTTTAATTTCATACGAGACAACAAGCCGCAGTATGGTATATATGCTTATTGTTTAGAGACTTTCAGAGCTTTGATCTTATCCTCTAGATGTAGAGGAGTAACAACAACTTCAACCTTGTGGCCTTGACAATGGCTAAGTTTTATTTCTAACATTCAAAGCCGCTTCCTTTAGATCATGAATCCACTGTAAAAACACTTTATACTAATTACACAAAACATCCATCATATTTGGCAAAAGATAAATATTTAAGGAATGCATGTTTGATGATGTGTACCCTTGTAGCCTTGACAATGGCTAAGCTTTTTCCCATCTGATTTTCAAGCTCTTGTAACTCCTCCATTGAACATGAATATATTCTCACACCCATTATTTTCCTGTACCATTCAAGTTTTCCCCATCTGATTTTCAAACTCTTTCTTTTATATATATAAAAGATAAAAGAAAAAGTTTCATTTATTTTCGTCTTTGGTTTTGCGCTGAATTTTTAATTTTTAATTTTTTACGTTATGTGTTTTCTGACTTATATATATATATAAAAGTCAAGAAAACACATAACCATAACGTAAAAAATTAGAAATTATAAATATGATTTTTTTTTATAAAATTCATGACAAGATTTTTAACAAATAAAGTATTATTAAAAATATTATACTTGAACATAGTCAAAATACCAAAAAAAAATGTATGATTTGTTTAATCTTCAAACTCTTAATTTATACAAGTTCTCAAATTGTCATATGGGATAGCAAAATCGTTGAAAACATTAGGTCAATGACCCATATAACGGAAGATCCAATATGAATAAAATTATACTTAACCTTAGCCAAGATGAAAATATTTAAGGATCCACAAAACAGTACGTCAATGACCCATATGACGGATATTAATCCGTTATGAATAAAATTATACTTAAACTTAGCCAAAAAGGCAAAAAAAAATTATCGATGTGGGATAGCAAAATCATTGGTTAAATATGAATAAAGATGGGGTGGAAAATAAAAATATTTAACATCCCACAAAACAGTAACCCACAAAAAAGTCAACGACCCATATAACGGATATTAATCCGTTCATTAATAAAAATTATACTTCAACTAAGCCAAAACGCCAAGATGTGGGATAAAAAAAAAAACTGAAAATATTTAACAACCCACAAAACAATAGGTCAGATAATAATCCGTTATTATAAAAATTATACTTCAACTTAGCCAAAAGGCCAAAAAATGGATGATTTGTTTAATTTTCAAACACCTTTATTTATACATGTTCTCAAACTATCAACCTTACATATAGTCGATGTGGGATAGAAAAATCTGAAAATATTTAACGACCCACAAAACAATAAGTCAACGACCCATGTAACAAATATTAATCCGTTATGAATAAAAATTATGCTTGAACTTAGCCAAAAAGGTGAAGAACTTTATGATTTGTTTAATCTTCAAACACTCAATTTATATTAGTTCTCAAGTTATCAGCCTTATTTATAATCGATTGGTCAACGTGGGATAGCAAAATCATTGGTTAACGACCCATATAACGGAATATCCGTTATGAATAAAGATTGGATAGGAAAATGAAAATATTTTATATCCCACAAAATAGTTACCCTACAAAAGTCAATGACCCATATAACGAATATTAATCTGTTATTAATAAAAAAAATTTACACTTAAACTTAGCCAAAATGCCAAAAAATGTGTAATTTGTTTAATCTTCAAATCCTCTATTTCAAACTATCAGCCGGATAGCAAAATCGTTGACAGACCACAAAATAGTTGGTTGACCCACAACATAGTAGGTCATATAACATATATTAATCCATTAGGAATAAAAATTATATTTGTTTAAACCCTTTATTTATAAAAGTTCTCAAAGATGTGGGATAGCAAAATTTAACGACCCAAACGGTAGCTCAATGACCCACATCAAGGATACTAATCCGTTATTATATAAATTATACTTCAACTTAGCCAAAAAACCAAGAAATGGATTATTTGTTTAATCTTCAAACCCCTCTATTTATACATGTTCTCAAACTATCAACCTTACATATAATCGATATGGGATAGAAATGTTAAAAAAAAGTAACGTAAAATCGTTCAAAAAATTGTGTAATTTAAAATTTCAAGATTTGATGGCTAATTTTTTTTTTAAAAAAAAATATATCAATATAAAAGGAAGGAAATAAGAAATATATAGGATGAGAATTATAATGTACAGGGGAAGTTTAGGTTTTATTGTTAGCTAACATAAGAGATTTGATGGCTAAAGATTTTACGGTTAAATTAATAATTTAGTAAAAGAATATTTTATGGTTTATTAAATAATTTAGTAAAAAATATATTTAGGGGGAAAATCGTGAGGTTGCCACGTCGGCATTTTGACGACTGTTTTAGTAAAGTATATAGATTGTATGTCTTATAGGTGGAGAAAGGGATGGACTCACATACATTGTATGAAATCAATATGAATCACCGCATCAAATGGAAGATCATAGTTACTGTTTGTCACTTGTGGACAAATTTTTCGAACAAAAATCCCACAGAAATATACCCAATGAATATGGTTCTATCAGATCATAAAGTATAATATAATGTGTAAATATCTATTTAATATTTATTTTATCTAATAAGTACTAACCTATTATGTTTATGGATGTAGAAAAACATAATATTTGATTCTATTCAAAACGAGGAAATGGATTAGTATTCATTTTTATGTGTTTGATCAAGCTATTCAATTACAAATTTCAGCATATCCAATAAACACGGCTAATTTTTATAGAGAAAAAATGAGGTCCTACATCCATTTTTGTAAACTTGGTACTAAGTAGGTCATTGGTATTTTTGTAATTAAATGGATGTGTTAACCGGCAATGGCAAACTTGTGATTATTGGAGCGTTAATGGGTAAAAGTGTATTTCCCCAATGATTTGATTATACCCCAGCGCCGAATATTTTGCAGCCATTTCAAACCCCGCATCCTTTCATTTCTCCATCATTCAGTCTTCTCCCGTCGTTTTGATTTCTTCCCCTAAACCCTAACCGTCGAAAATACCGGCGACTCTTCTCTCCCCACTGAAGTTCTTCCCGTCACTAAATGTATTGTTTCGATTATCAATAATCTCATCTACAGAAATATTTTGCTGCATTTTCATCTTCATCTCCCTCTCTTAGTTACTGCTAAATCTTTGGTTCAAACTTTTTCGTCTTTTCGTAACCTTCTTATGGTTTCTTTGTTTCTTCAGAGGATTAAGTTTGTTTATGATTTTTGAAAAAATGAGTTACATACATCCACTGCACTCTCACTGTTATCGTCTCTTGTGATATTTAAGCTTTTTTTACTGTTGATTTCGTCAACATGCGTCTCAAAGACGATTTATGTAGATGTTCAACCACTATCTAAGTTCTAGAAGTTACTAGATGGCATTTTGTATCATATAGATAGCATGCATGTTTATTTATATATAATAAATTGTTATTTCCTTGTACAGTAAATGGCTAGATCGAAAATTATGGCTAAAAGAAGAAAGAAGTTACCATCTGATGCTAACAAAAGTGTTGGATCATCTCAACAAGTATGTACTCTTCTTGTTTGTATCACTCTGTATATTTTTTGGGGTTTTAAGTGTACTACTTGTGTATACGTTTTCTTACTGTGTTTGTGTTTTTTTGTTGTTATAATTGTGTGTGTTTCATATATAATATTCATATTTTATTTCTAGTTTGTGTATATATACTGTGTATAATATTCATATTTTATTTCATTATCATGTTCTTTATTGTGTATATGTAAACATGCGTTATTTATGTACAAATTGTGTATATATTATTTTCTAATACGTTTTACTGTTTTCATTGCACATTATCTACTCAAACAGGCTTGTGTACAAACTTCATGCACACAAGATATTGTGAAACTCTATGCAGACTCTGATGACCATGTCAAGGTTAGTATGTACGTAATTTCTACATACATAATGTCCTACTGCCCATATGTGTGTGTTATAAACCCCTTATGTGTAATTTTGCAGTTTACTTATAAGTATGAGGAGAACTCGAGGAATAAAAATGTGAGGATAAATTGTTTTTGTAGGTTGCAACTCATCCCTCAAATTCTGGAAGAGTTATCTCCTGAAGATAACTACAAGCTAAAACATGGTATTTTTGCTCCAATTATTGAAATGAGCACAAACCTAAAAATGTCAAACCAGATGATTCATTTCTTTCTCATGAGGGAGATCCTGACAAAGAGAAAGTACTCCATGTGGTTTGCAATTAACGAGGTCTTAATTAGGTTTGGTCTTACAGAATTTCAAGAGATTACTGATTTGCTCTATAGTGATGACCAGCAAACTAATGTGGATAACATGGAGCCTGTGGATATGAAGGTTGTAGTTGGTCAGGAGAGGTGTACAAATGCAAGACTGGAAGAGTTGTTTTTTCAAGAGCCTAAAGATTCTCCATATAAGTACAAGATGGCTCTCATTATCTTTGTCAAAGGGGTTTTATTGGCAAAAGATATGAAAACTATGGTGACTCAACACACAATTAATTTAGTAAGAAACCTGGACCTGTTTGATGCATATCCATGGGGTCGGTTTGCCTTTTTACAGACTAAGAGGTATTTGCAAACTTGTGAGCCAGCGAAAGTTAAACCTAGTGGAGGCTACAATATTGGTGGCTTTCCCCTAGCCCTCCAGGTTATTTTTGTTTTATTTGTTTCTTCATTTACTTGTGTATGTGGATTCTAAAAGTGTATAAATTTGTTTTACTGTCACAGATATTGGCTTTCCATTGCATTCCTAAGCTTGCAACCCCGTTTTCCATAGTCAAGGACACATAAGAGGTGCCTTTATGTGTAAAGTTTGTTTCAAAGCCCATAAAGGGAAGACAGTTTCCTGGTTATGGGGACATAAAAGCACTTTTGAAAGACCTTACCAAAGATGATATTAAGACGGTTCATGGTCGTCAAGAGAATGATGACACAGATTGGTGGGAAATTGAGGGTGAAATCCAAGGTTGGATCTTTTGTTTGAACTTGGGTTTTCTACTGTGCAGTGTAACGCCCGGAATTTTAGTAATTTATTCCGGACTTAGAGCACTTTATAGTTATTCCGTAATCCCGAGATGCCGAGAGCCGGGATTTATTCCTAAGAAAAATCCCAAGCCGACTCGTCGTTTTTCCTCTTTTTCCGCGTTCCGACCCTTCAATCCTGGTTAAAAATGCCAAGAGGTCATTTCCGACCCCTCGGTCCGTGTGAGGGACAAGAGGTCAGCTGACCCCTTGATCCCCACACCCTCTTTTCATATTTTGTCTCCCTCTCTCCTCCTTTGGCTCCTTCCTCACGTTAATCTCCTCTCCCACTCTTCCACACTCATCTCTTCTCCTCTCTTTTGCCTCACTTCTCCCTTTGTGCTGAAGATCCATGTTGTGGACTGCAGAAGGTGATCTCAGACTGTTGGTAAGCTCTTCCCTCTCCCTTTCCTCTCTTCATTGTTGTTCTTTCCCTTCTTCTTCCTTCCTCCTTTTGTAACGTCCGGAATTTTATTAATTTTATTCCGGACTTAGAGCACCTTGTAGTTATCCCGTAATCCCGAGATGCCGAGAGCCGGGATTTATTCCTAAGAAAATCCCGAGCCGACTCGTCGTTTTTCCTCTTTTTCCGCGTTCCGACCCTTCGTTCCGGGTTAAAAGTGACAAGGGGTCATTTCCGACCCCTCGTTCCGAGCAAGCTGACAAGATAGTTGTTGTCCCCTCTCCCTTTTGGTAGCCTTGTCCCCTCTCTCTCTCTCCTCTCTTTCTCATTCACGTTAGTTTCTTTCCCTCTTCCTCCCATGGCTCCATTTTTGCTCTCTTCTCTTCTCTTCTTCCATCTTGTTGAGGATCTTTGTGTATGGACTGTAGCAAAGGGATTCCAGGTTGTTGTAAGCTCCTTCCTCTCCCTCCCCTCTCTTCGTTGTTGTTTTTCCCTTCTTCTTCTTCCCTCCTTCATCCATGGCTATGGAGGAAGATCTTGAGGAGTTTTTCTCAACTCTTTGCATGCATAGGTTCTTAGCTCGATTAGGTCAAGGAGAGGTGCCTAAGACCAGTGATGGGTGTTTGGAGAAGATCCAGCAAGAGAAGAAGGACTTTGGATCCAAGGACCCAAGATCGAAGGCGAAGAAGACGACGTTCTGCAGCACGACCGCGGGGGCGGCTCCCTTCCGCCGCGGGTGCGGCCGGCAGCTCCGTTGGGGCAGCCTCTGGTTCCGCAGGGGCGGCTCCTGCTCCGCCGGGGCGCCAGCTTGACTCCGCGACTGCGTTTCTGCAACAGTAGACTTCTCCTCTCCTTTCCTCTGCGTTCCTTCCTTATTATTGTTGTTGAACCATATTAGTAGCATGCTTAGGATGACCTAGAGTAGCTTGAGAATAACATGTAGTGTTTATGGACCTAGGAGCCCTTAAGGCTCGATATATGATATATGTGATCGTATGAGCATGTGAGCATGATGGATCTTCTAGGCTACCTTGTGCCTCTTGGGTTGAGGACTAATATCTTTGAGGTTATGAACTGTTGTGGGCTGTTTCATGTGTGGAGAGTGTGTGGTGAGTACTTGAGACCTAGGATGCATTCCTAGTTTGAGGGGTAGGTGATTTTGCATAGATCACTAAGAGTGAAGTCTAAGACTTCTTGAGAGTGAGTATGTATTGATATGCATATCTCTTGTGAGCAGGTTGTGGGCTTCCTCCTTAAGGGAAGCAAGAGTGTGGTGACTTGGGTTTGGTGACGAGGTAAGTCTTTGGACTTACTTAGCTCGTATTTTATGTATTAGCATTGATGTGTGTTTGGTGGTGTGTGTTTATGTTCTTGTATAACATTGAAACCGGTAATTAGGACCATCGCCCTTATATATATATATATATATATATATATATATATATATATATATATATATATATATATATATATATATATATATATATATATATATATATATATATATATATATATGTTGGCCCAAGTGTATGATAACGGGCGGTGACATCAACTGCCTAGCCCGGGGGACGTCTAGGAGGTTCTCAGCGACGAGTCCGGCGGGTATACGGTCGGGTGCATCCGTATCATTCCTTGCCGGTAAGGGACCGAGGCGAGACCACGGTGGTCTCGTGTCACAAACCGAAGTTGAATTAGTATTGGATATGACTTAATAATAAAAAGATAATAAACCGGATTGTGTGTTTTATGTTTTGTGTTATGTATGTGTTTGTGCCTTCACCGCTTTTCTAATGCCTAGAATATGAGCTAACGGTTTAAAACCGTCTGTGTAGATGACTTGCAGGTTAGGGATGCAGCCGAGTGAGGTGGAGGAGTGGACAGCTGGGGTCTCCGTACATTATAGGACGGGGACGTTTTTGAGTCATGTTTCATATTGTTGTTCATGGATGTTGTCGTACGTTTAGACTTCGTATCAGGTTATGTTGTTTTGAGGACTCGGTTGAGTTTCCACGTTGTATTCTTACCTTTCAATGTCTCGCATACATTATAAACATTTTTGAGTTTTGCCTTTATTTGTGCCATGTTGGAAGATCCGGTGAAATTGTTGTCAGGCTAAGGGTCGGGACCCATTGTGAGGTCTCGCCCGTAGCATCCCGAGTCCAGCGGATTTTGGGTGTTACACCTTCATCAATGGCTATGGAGGAAGATCTTGAGGAGTTTTGCTCAACCCTTGTGCATGTCTAGGTTCTTAGCTCGTTTAGGTCAAGGAGAGGTGCCTAAGACCCATGGAGGGTGTTTGGAGAAGATCCAGCAAGAGAAGGACTTTGGAGCCAAGGATCCAAAGTCGAAGACGACGTTCTGCGCAGAACCCGTGGGGGCGGCTCAGCACAGCCGCGGGAGCGGACGGGCGCGGGAGCGGCATGGCAAGGCCGCGGGTGCGGCGTGACATGGACGCGGGAGCGTCTCGGCACGGGCGCGGGCGCGGCTCGGCACGGCCGCGGGGGCGGCTCCTGGCAGGCGACGCAGTCCACCGCGGGTGCGGCTCCTAATTCCGTGGGGGCGGCTCCTGTGTCCGCAGGGGGCGCCAGCTTGGCTCCGTGGTTTCGGAAAAAGTAGGTCCCTCCTCTCCTTCACCCCTCGTTCATTCCTTAGATTTGTTGTTGATTCATGTAGTAGCATGCTTAGGATGGCCTAGAGTAGCTTGAGAATGCCACTTAGTGGTTGTGAACCTAGGAGCCCTTAAGGCTCGATATAGTTTATGGATATGAGCATGTGAGTATGTTGGATCTTCTAAGCTAGCTTGTGCCTCTTTGGTTGAGGATTAATATCTTGTGGAATTATGAATTGTTGTGGGTTGTTTCATGTGTGGAGAGTGTGTGGTGAGTACTTGAGACCTAGGATGCATTCCTAGTTTGAGGGTTAGGTGATCTTGCATAGATCACTAAGAGTGAAGTCTAAGACTTCTTGAGAGTGAGTATGTATTGATATGCATATCTCTTGAGCAGGTTGTGGGCTTCCTCCTTAAGGAAGTGAGAGTGTGGTGACTTGGGTTTGGTGACGAGGTAAGTCTCCGGACTTACTTAGCTCGTATTCTATGTATTAGCATTGATGTGTGCTCGGTGGTGTGTGTTTATGTTCTTGTTATAACAATTAAACCGGTAATTAGGACCACCGACCTTATGTATATTTTGGCCCAAGTGTATGATAACGGGCGGTGACATTCTGCCTGGCTCTGCATGAAACTTAGGAGGATCTCGGCGACTAGCTCGGCGGGTGATATGGTCGGGTGCATCCGTACCATTCTTTGCTGGTAAGTGGGGACCGGGGCGGGACCACAATGGTTCTCGTGTCACAAACCGAAGTTGAATTAGAACGGAATACGACTTAATAATTAAAAGATAATAAACCGGATTTGTGTGTTTTTATGTTTTGTGTTATGTATGTGTTTGTGCCTTCACCGCTTTTCTAATGCTTAGAATATTAGCTAACGTTTTAAACCGTTTGTGTAGATGACTTGCAGGTTAGGGACGCCGCCGAGTGAGGTGGAGGAGTGGGCAGCCGGGGTCTACGTACATTATAGGACGGGGGCGTTTTTGGGGTTATGTTTCATATCGTTAGTTGTGGATGTTGTTGTACGTTTTAGACTTTCGTATTTGGGTTATGTTGTTTTGAGGACTCGGCTGAGTTTCCACTTTGTATTCGTTACATTTCGGTTTCCGCATGCATTAAAAATATTTTGAGTTTTCGCCTTTATTTGTGCCTTGTTGGAAAGGTCCGGTGAAATTGTTGTCAAGCTAAGGGTCGGGACCCATTGTGAGGTCTCGCCCGTAGCATCCCGAGTCCCGCGGATTTAGGGTGTTACATGCAGGTTGTTGTTAGTCGGCCTAATAATGAGGAAGATAAAGATGACTTGTCAAGGTATATAGACATTTGCTTGTGTATTTTGTGAATCCACCAAAGGCTGTAGGTGGTGTGATTCATGCTGATAAAACTGTGGTTGCTTCCTCCATTTCTTTGGAAAAGAGAAAGTCTGAATCTACTATTCCTCAATCACCACCATCACGGTTGAACATTTAATATTCAAATTCAAATTATCTACACATATAATTTATGTTTACACAATTATTTCATTTATCTAACTTCATTTTATTATTATTGTGTAGATATTCTAGAAGGACTTCTAAGGGGAAAGAACCATTGGTATCTCAAGCAATTGACCACCTTGTTGTCTCTGGTTCTGAAGAAACTTGTGTTGATGTTTCTGTTACACATAAGAAACTTGCCAAAGCCAAGAGTTCTGGAGGAAAACAGTAAGTTATTTGCATGTGTAGTTTTGTTTGCTATCTTTTGTGGTTTTGTACATATATACAATTGCTTTCAGTTCTTACCATTGTGTATGTATTTTTATAGGCACCCTAAACTGACTTTGAAGGTCAAAGAACCAGTGCTTCCTACATCAACAGAGCACACTGATGTACCCGTTTCTAAAGAATCTAGTGTTGATGTTCATGTGAAGAGGTATGCACATAAACAGTAAGTTATGTAATTCTTTAGTTTTATTGTTATTTGTTGTGTGCATTTTGTGTACATATCTATGCTTGAGTAGAGTGGTTTACATTTTGTGTGTTGTGCATGTGGAGCAAATGTGTACTTCTTTACACATAATTGCTTTCCTTCGTTTACATGTTCTTACCATTTTAATATGTTATTGTGTAGGTCAAACAAATTGACTTTGAAGGGGAGACGACCATTGATTCCTACATCAACAAAGCACACTAATGTACCTGTTTGTGAACAATCTAGTGTTGTTGATGTTAATTTGAAAATGTCTGAAGATAAACAGTAAGTTCTTTACATATTTAGTTTTATTGTTATGTTTTGTGTAGTGTTTGTGTCCAGATCCTCTGTCCTTCCTTCAGAGATTTACATTTTTTTTATTTCTGTACATTGTGATAATTTTCTTACTTACTTATATATAAATTATTAATTTACATGTTTTTGTACTGTCCTTCACTGCAATTATTATATTAATTGATTTCTTTTTGTACAAACTAAAGTTGTTTCTTATATTTATGTACCTTCTTTGTGTTTAAACTGTTGTGGTATTTTACTACTTCTGTACATATTGTTGTGTGTAGGAACCCTACACTGTCATTGAAGGGAAATGAACCATTTATTCCCCAATCACCTGAGCAAACTAATGTACCTGATTTTGAAGCAGCGAGTGTTGATGTTAATGCTCTTGTGGACAATGTTGTTCAAGCAAATATTTCTGCAGAAAAAGAAAAAAAAAAGTTAGTTATTGTGGTTTTATTTTTGTGTATGTGTGTTTTACTGTTCAAATCATGTGTTCAGATATTATTCATGCATATTAATGTACTACTTCCATCCTTAATGTTAATATATTTTCAAGTCCGGTACAGATCAGCTTGTTTGGGTGTCTCAAATTTTTTACAAACTTGAAGATATACAGATCGAACAAAACAAATTGTCTGAGAAGGTAGAGGACCAGGCAATGATGATCGACGAGTTGATGACGTACTCCAGGGATATGGGTACATTGTATGAGAAGTTAGACTCTACTATATATCTTTCAAGCAAAAGATTGGGAAAAAAAGTGAAAGAGTTGGTTAATGAATTTGTGAATTCTACATCCAATCCTATTGCACATGAAGCTGGGACGAGTTTTGAAAAGGTTCAAGAATCAAAAAAGAAAGAAGTTGTAGATGATGCAATGATACAAGAAATATGTCAAGAAATTAATGAGGTAATAAACTCAATGTTTTCTATATTTTAAATTTAGTAGTATGTGTTTTAATTTGATACAAATTTTTCTATTGTTATTCAGGAAGATGTAGAACTCAATGTTCCATGTAGGAAGGGTTTAAGAGAACGCAAAGATAGTAAGTGGAAGAAGACTCCTTTCAGGAAGCCCGCTAAACTGCCCAAACAACCACATGGGAATTTGTTGAAAAAAATGAATGGCAACAACTATTCGAATGGGTTAAGAACAAGGACGGAGATGGTCTGATTAGGGGATATTAAAAAATCTATCAAGGGATTCGATTCAGGAGATATTAAACCTTGGTGGATGAATTAAAGATGAGGTAATTTTTAAGGTTTCTATTTTGACTTATGTAATTTTCTTGTTAAGATTAATCTTATGTATTTTCTGTACTTCCAGGCAATTGACGTGTGTTTGGTGGTGTGGTGACGAGGTAAGTCTCCGGACTTACTTAGCTCGTATTCTATGTATTAGCATTGATGTGTGTTTGGTGGTGTGTGTTTATGTTATGTTATAACAATTAAACCGGTAATTAGGACCACCGACCTTATATATATATTTTGGCCCAAGTGTATGATAACGGGCGGTGACCTCTTGCCTAGGCTCTGCGTGAAGTCTAGGGGGATCTCGGCGACTGGCCCGGCGGGTGATATTGTCGGGTGCATCCGTACCATTCTCGCCGGAAGGGGGGCCCAGGGCGAGACCACGGTGGTTCTCGTGTCACAACAGAAGTTGAATTAGAACGGGATACGACTTAATAATAAAATAATAATAAACCGGACTTGTGTGATTTATGTTCTGTGTTATGTATGTTTTTGTACCTTCACCGCTTTTCTAATACTTAGAATATGAGCTAACGGTTTTATACCATTTGTGTAGATGACTTGTAGGTTAGAGATGCCGCCGAGTGAGGTGTAGGAGTGGACAGCCGGGGTCTCCGTACATTATAGGACGGGGATGTCTTTGAGTCATGTTTCACGTTGTTCATGGATGTTGTTGTACGTTTAGACTTCGTATCAGGTCATGTTGTTTTGAGGACTCGGCTGAGTTTCCACGTTGTAGTTTCTTACCTTTCAATGTCTCGCATACATTATAAACGTTGTCGAGTTTTGCCTTTATTTGTGCCTTGTTGGAAAGATCCGGTGAAATTGTTGTCAGGCTAAGGGTCGGGACCCATTGTGAGGTCTCACCCGTAGCATCCCGAGTCCCACGGATTTGGGGTGTTACAAAAGTGGTATCAAAGCCCTAGGTTGACAACAATGGCACTCGCAATCTTTTTAAAGGCCAAATGAGGTATAAAACAGAACCCCACGGGTTCTGACTTTTCGTTTTCAAAATCATATGCATGAGTCGGGTTTGGGTTAGAATGTACGGGACCACCACTCCTTCCGCAAACCTCGGCGACATAGAACTCTAGATTAGAAATAGGTGTACATAGTTATATATATATATATATGACCTTAGGATGTTTGTAGATTTGTATGTACCTAGCTACGTATGTGGCCTTAGGATGTTTGGGACTTGTATGTTTTGGATGTGTATTGTGATTATGCTTACCTTATGCCTTTAGAAGTTTTATCATACCGATATAGTAAGTATTACCTATGTATTTATACATAAGTAAACTCCATACGCTATTAGATAGCACGTACGAGAGCTACCGCTTACGTAGGACCCGCCAGGGGTAGACCCCCTCTTTCTCCTACCATCCCGAGACGGGGACGAGAAGGAAGACCTCCAGGCGCGAGAGGTCGGGGACGGATCCACCAGTAGATAAGGTTCCCGTAGAGGACGTCTCCGAGAGCATCGTTCCCGAGGCTGGGGATAGGACCGTTGGGGAGTCTGGGCGCAGAGTTCTCCATCTTCCAGGACCGGGGGAGCGTCCATTGGAGCTACCGTGTTTGAGGACTACGTACGACAAGAACAATGGAGATAGCAAACTTAAGTTCGTCGAGAAGATGCGTGGACAACTAAAGATGCGAATCAAGGAGGATATGGGTGCATTCTAACAAGGTTAAAGGCGGTGTTCCATCACGAGAAGTGAAGTTGTCCTTAGACGCTCCTAAGCTTCGGAGTCAAGATGAGAACGCGATCGAACCAAGTGTGAAGGATGTAAGATACCGTAAGTTAAGCTTACGAGGTACCATTAAGCGAAGAGTTAACATTACGAGAGTTATTAGAAGAACGGCAAGGTGGGGATTTACGCGGAGTTGACCGGTTTCTGTTATGACGATAAGGCTAAGAAACTCCAAAAAGAAGGAAGTATGTAAATGATGATCCCAAGAAGATGAAAGCAACACGTGATGCTAACTAATGTTAGAGATTCTGAGAAGACGCGCTTACAAGACATCATGAAGTGCGGTTAAGCCTATGAAGGCGAGTCATGTGACTCAACAACGCCGAGAAGGGTATATTTATCTCGCATAAGGAAAAGGAAGCGTGGAATGAAGAATGAGCTAACGGAGTTTAAGGTACCCCGAGAGGGTAGCCTTCATGAGAATGGTAACATGGAAGCATAGGAGAATGGTAAGTCTTTGACGTAGGAGAAGGTCAGTTATCAGCTAATTGGTGACAACCGAGAACGCGCATGTGCGGGTGGTCTATGGATGAGTGTAGGGGAGAGTAACCAGGTTGTGGGATCATAAAGGAACGGTAACAAGAGAGTAAAAATATATTTGAAGTGATTATGGAGAACACCAGTTTGCGAAAAGAGAAGCGGTTATCTCCATTTGTACATCGACTACAATGAACCGAACAAGATTACAATGAAGAAAAAGTACCCCCTTACCACGTATAGAGGATCTACTCGACCGGTTGCAAGGGTCGGTGGTCTCTTCTAAGATCGAGTTAAGGTTTGATTGTCACCAATTGAGAAGTCGAGACTAGGATAGTGCAACTTTTGCATTCCGGACAAACCATGGTCACTACGAGTTGTAGTGATTCCATATGGGCTTACTAATGCCCGAATAGGACACTCTTGTCTACTCTCGAAGAAGGGAGAAGTTGTATGACCAGTTGTCTCGGGATGACAATCCCCGAAGGATGTGAAAGAAGTTACAAGTTTTCTTTGATGGACTGATCATTACCGGATTTGTGGAGAGATTCTCCAAGTAACACCACCTATGGCTAATCTACTCCGGATGACGATGAAGTATCGAGTGGGACAAAAATGGACAATGGATGTGTGCGAGTTAAGAGGAGATTCATTGGTGCAACTGTTTCGGAAATTGCCTCGAAGTGTGATCGGTTTGAAGTGTACAAGTAATTCTTCAAGAATGGTCTTGATTGAGTATGGAGAGACGATGCAAAAGTTATAGCATACATGTCTCGTTAGTAGGAGCAGTGTAAAGCAAAGCATTTCCATCGTTACTTAGAACTTGCCACAAGAATTGAGGAAACGTAACATCAAAGTTTGGTTTGACAAGAACCAAAGCCAACGGTGTAAATTATAAGTTCGGTCTTCTTTGTTAGAGACAGGCAATAGAGAAACTTAATGGAAATGTCGTAGTAAGAAAGACCCGAGAATGAAGTTGAGTTTCCGATACATCGGACCCTTTTGAGATCTTAGCGCAAGTTGGGGAAAGTGTTTTACCAGCTGGCATGGCCGCCGAGAGTAGAGGGTGTTCATCTGGCGCTTTAAATGTATCAATCGAGAAAGGAGGACGTACCGAATACGGTATTTAGGACGAAATACGGCCGTTATGAGTTGTCATGATGCCACTTGGGCTCGCCAATGCAACCGCCGTCTTCATGGAGTTGATGAACGGCATCTTCATCGACTTCTTGGACCAGTTCGTGGTAGTGGTTATAGACGAAATCTTAGTCTACTCCCGGAGTAGGGAGGAGCATGAGGGACACCTGAGGACGGTGCTTCGAGTCCTCCAGGATAGAGAGTTTTACGCTAAGCTCTCTAAGTGCGAGTTTTGGATGTCCGATGTGGCATTTTTGGGTCATATAGTTTCCGCCGAGGGTGTCATGGTTGACCCGGCGAAGATAGAGTCCGTTTTATCATGGCCGCCTCCTAGGACGGTTAAGGAGGAGCGCAATTTCTTGGGCGTAGCGGGATACTACCGCCGTTTTGTGGAGGGTTTCTCAGTGATTGCACGACCGCTCACTTCCTTGTTGAGGAAGTCCACCAGGTTCGTATGGTCCGAGCCTTGTCAACGCAGTTTCGAGGAGCTGGAGAGGAGGTTGACTTCCGCTCCTGTTTTAGCCCAGCCTGAGGGCATAGAGGATTTCGTGGTGTATAGTGACGCCCTCAAGCTAGGATTGGGGTGCGTTTTGATGTAGAGAGGTAGGGTTATTGCGTATGCTTCTCAACAACTGAAGCCGTACGAGGAGAATTAGCCTACCCATGATCTTGAGCTAGCGGCAGTGATTCATGCCCTGAAGATCTGGCGACACTACTTGTACGGGGCTACATGCCAGATCTTCACAAACCATAAGAGTCTGAAGTATATATCACTCAGCGAGAGTTAAATAACCGCCAGAGGAGATGGTTGGAGCTGATTAAGGACTTTGACTTAGAAATTTTGTACCATCCGGGGAAGGCGAACGTAGTCGCCGATGCTTTGAGTAGGAGGACACCTCGAGAGGAGGCTATAGCTCGGCTTGCGGTTCAGCCACGGTTGCAGAGGGATTTGATAGGCTTGGAGTTGGATATCCGGTTCCCGGATACGGACTGTTGCTTGTCCGAGTCAGACATATTACCTGACCTTTCCGGAGAGATCCGGCAGAAGCAGGAGGAATGTTCCAGTTTGAGGAGGATCTGGGACAGGATGTCCCGAGGAGAGGCACTACATTTTATCACAGGAGCAGACGGACTATGGAGACGTCATGGACGTGTTTGTGTACCGTCGGATCAGGAGTTGAGAGAGCGGATTTTGCATGGGGCACATTCCACACCTTACTCGGTGCACCCAGGCACGAGTAAGATGTACCAGGACATGAGGAGACTTTATTGGTGGGGCGGGATCAAGCCCGATGTAGCTAGATATGTGGCCCGATGCGCGACCTGCCAGCAGTTCAAGATCGACCACTAGAGACCCGGAGGAGAGCTTCACCCATTGCCCGTGCCGCAGTGGAAGTGGGAGGACATGTTGCGAGCATGTGTACTAGATTGGGGTCAGGTATGGCCAGATCATCTCCCGTTAGTCGAGTTTTCATATAATAACAGCTGGCACGCGTCGATTGGGATGGAACCGTATGAGGCATTGTATGGACGGAGATGCCGTACTCCCTTATGTTGGGATGAGCCGGGGAGTCCTAGCGTTGTGGCTCCAGATCAGGTACAGGGCGACATGGCTAGAGTTGCCTTGATCCGAGAGAGGATGTTGGCCGCGCAGAGCCGGCAGAGGTCGTATGCGGATAGGAGGCGTAGACCTCTCGAGTTCAGGGTAGGAGCTCAGGTGTGGTTGAGGGTATCACCAACGCGAGGCGTCAGTCGATTCGGCATTAATGGGAAGTTAAGCCCCGATATGTCGGTCCATTCGAGATCTTAGAGAGAGTCGGTGAGGTGGCATACCGGTTAGCACTGCCACCGCGGTTGGAGGGTATACATCCGGTGTTTCATGTCTCTCAGCTGAGAGAGTACATACATGACCCGAGGCACATCATCAGCCACGAGGACCTAGTGGTCGAGCCGGACCATACTTTTGCAAAGCACCCAATAGCGGTCTTAGAGCGGAGTACGAGACGCCTTAGATCGAAGGAGATACCGATGCTGAGGATTCAGTGGTCGAGGCGAGGAGCCGATGAGGCTACATGGAAAACGGAGGATAGTATCCGGAGGAACTATCTTGAGTTTTACGCAGATTTAGCAGCATCGATAGGACCGTCGGGCTTCTCCCGGGATCTTTCCTTGTTTGTTTTGTGTGGTTATGTTATGTTGTGTTATGTGAGTGCGTGTGAGTATATTTGTACCTTGCGAGGTCTTGATGTGATTCTTTACGTAGACTTGGATGAGAGCCGATGGTTGACGTTTTATGAGTTCCACGTGGTTACGTGACGTGTTTGTCCGAGAGTGTTGGATTTAGAAAGTTTCGGGACGAAACTTGTTTTTAGGGGGGTTAGTTGTAACGCCCGGAATTTTATTCCGGACTTAGAGCGTTTTATAGATCTTTCCGCAGGCACGAGGTGCCGAGTGCCGGGATTTTATTTCCAAAATCCCGAGCCGACTCGTCTTTTTTCCCTTTTTTCCGCTTTCCGACCTTTCGTTCGGAATCGAATTGACAAGGGGTCATTTCCGACCCCTCGTTCCGGGAAAATGGGACAAAATGGCTGATGTCCCATCTTGGCAGTCTTGTCTCCTCCCTCTCTCTCCTCTCTTTCTCTTTCACGTTCATTTCCTTTCCCACCTTCCTCTCATGGTTTCCTTTGCTCCTTTCTCTTCTCTTCTTCCATTTTGTGTGGAGATCTTGTTGTGGACAGCTTGGAGAGGCATTCTAGATCTGTTGGTAAGCTCCTTCCTCTCCCTCACCTCTCTTCCTTGTTGTTTTTCCCTTCTTCCTCTTCCCTCCTTCATCCATGGCTATGGAGGAAGATCTTGAGGAGTTTTTGCCCAACTCTTTGCAAGCATAGGTTCTTAGCTCGATTAGGTCAAGGAGAGGTGCCTAAGACCAGTGATGGGTGTTTGGAGAAGATCCAGCAAGAGAAGAGAGACTTTGGAGCCAAGGATCCATGATCGAAGACGAAGAAGACGACGTTCTGCAGCACGACCGCGGGGGCGGATCATCACGGGCGCGGACGGCCGCAGAGGCGGCTCAGCACGGCCGCGGGAGTGGCACAGCAACGCCGCGGGTGCGGCTCGGCATGGCCGCGGGGGCGGCGGCAGGCTCACGGCCCAGCACAGCCGCGGGCGCGGCTCGGCACGGCCGCAGGGCGGCTCCGGGGCTCCAGGACACGACGGCCGCGGAGGGCGGCTCCCTTCCGCCGCAGGGGGCGGCCTCTGGTTCCGCAGGGGCGGCTCCTGCTCCGCCGGGGCGCCAGCTTGACTCCGCGACTGCGTTTCTTCGATAGTAGGCTCCTCCTCTCCTTTCCTCTTTGTTCCTTCCTTAGTATTGATGTTGGATCATGTTAGTAGCATGCCTAGGATGGATCTAGAGTAGCTTGGAATGCCACTTAGTGGTTGTGAACCTAGGAGCCCTTAAGGCTCAATGTAAGTGACGGATATGAGCATGTGAGCATGATGGACCTTCTAGGCTAGCTTGTGCCTCTTTGGTTGAGGATTACTCTTGTGGAATTATGGACTGTTGTGGGTTGTTTCATGTGTGGAGAGTGTGATGAGTAATTGGGACCTAGGATGCATTCCTAGCTTGATGGTTAGGTGATCTTGCATAGATCACTAGAGTGAAGTCTAAGACTTCTTGAGCGTGAGTATGTATTGATATGCATATCTCTTGTGAGCAGGTTGTGGGCTTCCGCCTTAAGGAAGCAAGAGTGTGGTGACTTGAGTGTGGTGACGAGGTAAGTCTCCGGACTTACTTAGCTCGTATTCTATGTATTAGCATTGATGTGTGTTTGGTGGTGTGTGTTTATGTTATGTTATAACAATTAAACCGGTAAATTAGGACCACCGACCTTATATATATATTTTGGCCCAAGTGTATGATAACGGGCGGTGACCTCTTGCCTAGGCTCTGCGTGAAGTCTAGGGGGATCTCGGCGACTGGCCCGGCGGGTGATATGGTCGGGTGCATCCGTACCATTCTCGCCGGAAGGGGGGACCGGGGCGAGACCACGGTGGTTCTCGTGTCACATAGAAGTTGAATTAGAACGGGATACGACTTAATAATAAAAAGATAATAAACCGGACTTGTGTGATTTATGTTTTGTGTTATGTATGTGTTTGTGCCTTCACCGCTTTTCTAATGCTTAGAATATGAGCAAACGGTTTTAAACCATTTGTGTAGATGACTTGCAGGTTAGAGATGCCGCCGAGTGAGGTGTAGGAGTGGACATTCGGGGTCTCCGTACATTATAGGACGGGGATGTCTTTGAGTCATGTTTCACGTTGTTGTTCATGGATGTTGTCGTACGTTTAGACTTCGTATCAGGTTATGTTGTTTTGAGGACTCGGCTGAGTTTCCACGTTGTAGTTTCTTACCTTTCAGTGTCTCGCATACATTATAAACGTTTTCGAGTTTTTCCTTTATTTGTGCCTTGTTGGAAAGGTCCGGTGAAATTGTTGTCAGGCTAAGGGTCGGGACCCATTGTGAGGTCTCGCCCGTAGCATCCCGAGTCCCACGGATTTGGGGTGTTACAGTAGCTGCGGTATATATACCGTGAAGTATGTGCAGTATCTGGCTTCTGCACGATCTAAGGATTTATCGGAGATTACCGACGATGTGTTGCAATCTTACATAGAACAATTGGCATATGTTGTGTACTGTAGGGATTGGCCTTCTTGGTTTCAGGATAGGTAGATCGGTTGAATGTGATGTATGCTGTACAATTGAATAATTTTCCGCTGGTTTGTGTTGGTGTTGTATTTTGATTGCAATCTGATGGACAAATGTGTTTTGCACTATTCTCTATGGTGAACTCGTTTGATTGTTGTTGTTAATCAGCTGCTCATGTTTTGTAAATGGGTTTTTTATAACAACAAATCTTCACTTTTTTGTACGTATGTACTTTGTGTAGTAACATATTGTGTATGTCATTTATGCAGTAAGCTTAAACATGTACCTACACAAACAAATACCACATTTATTGTATCGTAAACATTGTGTATACAATATGTAGAACTACTATGACTTTACCATTTTCTTCTCTTACAACACATCTACAAAATGTACCTACACAAAACAAACCTTTACGAAATGGTACATATTTTGTATTTAATTTCTGATGTAAGCTCCAATATGTGACTCAAAATAAATCCTTTCCAATTTGTATTACCACACAAAGAACACAAGAGTTTGTGTATGACAATTGTAATACCACATATCATTTGTTGTTGTGAAATACACAATAGATGTTTCAACCTATGCCGGCAATATGTATGCCCTCTATTTTGGTTGATTAAGACATGTCTTCTTGTTGTGACCAAATATGCCACAACAGCTACATTTCTTCAATATTATTGGTTCCCATGACGAATGAATCCTACATTTAGGCAATCTTCCTGTCCTTTTACGCTTATTTGGAGGCTCACATGTCATGGCTGCAACATTTGAAGGAATATTCCATTCTGATTTGCTCGGCATTGGATATATTGTTTCCGCATACCCAAGTATAATATCTACTTATTAGAAAGGAATGATTCATACCCACATGTTTGGCAGCTGTGACGGCGTGTGTACATGGTATTTCTTCTATATCAAACTTATTGCATGCACAACTTCTCATTAGCAAACATACAATCACTTTATCATCATCTTTTTGAACTTCAAACTCCAACCTTTTTGCATCTAGGACGTATACAAAGTAACCCCCACTTTCTTCAAACCTTCTTTGGATGATTGCTTCGATCTTTGGAGGAGCAAATTCTACACAAGTTTTTTCTCGAGCCCGTCTTTCAGCAAACCACCGAGTCATAAGTTGTCTGATCTCATCAAGTAAGGATATAACTGGATACTCTTTTCCTTCTTTCATAATTTCATTCACACACTCAGCATTGTTACTAGTCATGATGTTGTACCTTTTGGCAGGACAGAAAGAACGTGCCCACGTTGCAATTCCAATATCAGCGAGTAACTCTCCAACCTTTGGCTTCTCCTACATACATTTAACAAAGTAGAATTAGTACACAACAACAGATGTTTGATTATATTTGTATTTTCATAAACTTCCTGCATATGTACCCCTGTAATTTGTCCAAGAATTTGCATGCGTTCATTTCTCTTGTAACTACGGGCTCCTTCCATGAATTTTTCAAGGATTCTGTTCGATCGCGTTCTCTTATGTAGATTTCATTTAAGATGCCAAATACAATATCCGTGCGATGCAACTTCATAATTTGTGGATACACCCTTTTTGATGGAATTGTGTCTATCTGATACAAAAAGCAATTCATTGTTGACTTGAACAAAACTCTTTAGGCTCTTGAAGAAGAAATCCCACGATGCATCGTTTTCACTATCAACTATTGCAAATGCAATGGGGTAGATTTGTTGGTTAGCATCTTGTGCAGTTGCAACGAGTAACACTCCTCCATATTTCCCCTTCAAGTGTGTGTCATCTATTGTGACAACCTACGTTACACATGACATTAGATGTATGCTGATACACAAAGATTTCTTAACAAATATGTAGGAATGTCTTATACTCACCCTTCTCAGTGATTGATACCCTCTAACTGATTGTCCATATGCAACAAATACATATTTGAAACGGTTGTTCTTGTCTAACTCAAGAGCAACAATTGTACCTGCGTTGACAACCTGTAACATATACAGATACAAAGGTATTGTACAGTATTTGTCCTCCGGTGTCCCTCTAATCATGTCTTTCACGGTTTCTTGTGCCATCCAACACTTCCAATAACTAGCATCAATATGATGTAAACTTTTCATTATCGTGATTATCTGGTGGACAGACGGTAACTGCTTTGAACTACCATACCTACATTATATAACATACTATACAAAACATAAACAAATTACAAAATGTATTTGTATCACTTACATTGATTTAACCTTTTCAGCAATTACTTGGTACGAAGCTCCTCTTTCATGATCTCCTCATGTGGTAAGAACATGTGTGGGAAGATACATACTTTGTTGTTGTAAAATAATTTGACTGACCCAACATCGAGAAATGAACCCTCCACTTACAATATTTGTCAATACATTTCGCTGTTACGGCCCTCGTCTTTGACTTCACAATCTTATATTGTGAACAATCTGATATGGCATTTAGACAAAGTGCATTCTTCAAATCAGTTTTGTTACCATATGTCTTTCCAATCATTAGGACAAATTGTGTTGTAGGCGGTACACAATTGCTCTCATGAGGTACAATAGATAGGTTGTTACACCCTGTCTCATAAAACGCTTCATTGTCCAACATATTTGTACAACATTCGACATTATTGGTAGATGTCTGCCCAACACAATGTTGTACAGGTATCATCGTATCTCCCCCGTCTGTATTTACTTCATTCCTCGAGCCTTCCTCATTATTATGTAGATCCATCAAACCCAATGTTTGATCATTTGATGTTGGAACAGTGTTCACGCACAAAGGGACACTCCAATGGCATTGTTCCAACTCATTTATTTCAACAACGTTTCTAAATCATTCGTGGTATTAATATCAAATGGCCTTAGAGCGGGGTTGAAAGGATTTATGTACGCTATTTTTACATCGACCTCTTTTATACACAAATCAAACCTCGAAGCAATCAATTTAACCAGATCATCATATGTGGATTTAACGTCTACAACTATAGGCTTACTTGTCAAGTTTCAATGATAGTTCCATTCACCATCCTCATTATTCCAGATACCACCAAAATAAATTGTTATGTACACTGCTTTCATCCCTGTTGACATATTTAATATAAAAATGACGATTTACACAAACTAACAAATAATCAATAACAACACTACAATAATTGATCTACAATACACAATGTATAAAATGATTATTTACATAAACTAACAAATTCATATGATACCACAAATAATTGTACACAATATCTGCAACGTACACAAACTAAGTCGTCATATGTTACTCGTCAATTACATAACGCTGTACACAATATATACTACGCACACAATATGTACTACCTACACAAACTACATCGTCATACGTTACTAATCAATTACATAACGTATTACACAATTATTAATACATACATATCGTACACCAGGTTCATACAAGAATTACACATCATTAAGCACACAACTGACGTTCATGTACATCTCTTTAAAAAAAACCTAAAACATTTATTGTTTATGGAAAATCGTTCAAAATTACAGAGTTCTTTTCGGATCTGCATAACTATAAAATTTCGATATTCACGAACGATGAATTCCGACTCCTTTCATATATCTATTATTATCAAGCACACAATTGAAGAACAATGGAAGCAATATATATGCAGAGACTAAACAATATATGCACAAAAATTACACATAATCAATATCGACGAATGAAATTTACATACATTTCGTTAAACGAAACCTAAACAGGTATCGTTTATGGAGAATCAAATGTACAGAGTTCATTTCAGATCTGGAATCTAATAAAATTGATGGTGACGAAGTATGTATAAATTCGAATACCTTAAAGACGATTGCAAAGCAGGTGTGTGATTATATCTTTGTTTCTGTCAAAATCAATGGCTCAATTTCTCCAGTCGTTGGCTGATTTTCTTCAAATTGACATATATGTCTTTCCGCTATTGGCGATGATTTTCAGAGAAGAAGGAGAGAGATGTTCATCGCATATCTTTTATCCTAAATTAACGGATTCAGTTTCAACGTTTTATATGGGGAAATTTTTAATATATTTTAATTAGGATAGATGAAGGATATTTTGGTCACAATCTTTTTATTTTCCCGCTTTTATTTTTTATTATGCATAATTAGGAGCCTACTTTCTTAATTGTTATAATAATATTATTTCGCAACACCTCTTGTGTTCTAGTGGATATGCCAAAAATTCCGAAATATATAATTTATATATCTGATTTCCAAACAATTTGGAGTAAGAAAGTTGATATACGTCGTTTAGTAGGTTCGTTTTATATTTAAAATACAGAATTTGAATTATTTTATTTTATTCAGACTTATATTATTTAACAACTTTTACGGATGTTATTGGCAAATTGGTTTCAATTGGTCCTCTCAATGAAGAATATAAAAGACGAGATATTTATATTCGAAATTTAAGGTGGATAAAATGTATAATATATTTTCCATAAATTTAAACAAAATAGATCTATAAAGCAATTTTATATTATTCTTATTTCAGGTACGAGACTTTGAAGTGCTTTATGTGGAACCCATAATGTTATCAATTCGACTGTTTTGAGAAAAGCGATCAAATGAAAAAATTTGTGATAATAACTATACAATTTGCTTTGATTAAAGAATGGAACACTAAAATTAAGTATTATAGGTTTTTAATCATATTTGTTAGTCTAACGCCGGAACGAAGGCACGAACGAATAGAAGAACTAAGAATAAGAATTACATAAGTTCGGAGATAGATAGTCTCGCGCAGTAGCTTTCCCGGCGGATAAAAATGGGGTTTGGTACAACCAACACAAAGCGAAAGACAAACTTTCAATGACATGAAGATCTATACATGTTCTCAAGTATTTCCACTTATTTATTCCATATTATGTTTTTTGATAGGTAAGCATTATATCTCGAATACAGTACGTGACACCAAATTATTCTTGGATGATATTGATATTACTGAAATATCAGATTTCTAAAAAAGGTACCATTTTTTCAATTCCTTTTAATTCTTGTTTTTGGAAAATAATTATAAGCAGTAATAAAATCACGTTTTTGTTACAACTTAACAGATCTCAGTAAATATAGTGTCCTTTTTCATTTTTTATTTCAATTTCTCCCGAAATTTTTTCTAATTTCTTTTGCTGCTTCTTTTAGTTTTCTTCTTTTTGTTTCTTTTGGTTTCTTTTTTGAGGTTTTGATTTGTTTTTGGGGTTTTCTTTTGATTTCTTTCCTGTTTCTTTCAGGCATAGGGGTTGCTCTTATGGATGATCTACAAGAAGCTTAGGGAAATTTTTTCTTATCTGACAAAGATAAATTTGTTGTTTCCATCTCAAAATTGGACAATAATCAACCCCGTATTTCTCCCTCACTCTCAAGAATGTCATGCGAAAACTCTAGAGGACAAAGGAGCTTGTGGCAATTCAGGATCTGCAAGAGAACTTATTCCTATTCAAATTCTTCTCAAGTGATGATTGCAACAGGGTGTTGGCTGGATGTCCTTGAAGCTTTGATGATCACCTCATTGTGCTTCAAAAAATGTCTACTATTGTCTCCGTTGAAGAACTTCTCTTTAATGAATGCTCTTTTTGGGTGGCAATGAACCAAATCCCGTTGGGTGCTAGAAATGCTCTGACTGATACCTCTATTGGATCAAAGATTGGTATTGTTCAAGAGGTAGATCTTAAATCTATTGACAAACTTTCTGGCCCTATTTGAATCAAGATTATGCTCGACATTTCTTCGCCTCTTATAAGAGGTATATGAATAGGAATAGGCAATGCTCGGTTGGTTTCATTATGAGTGTATGCCCCGATTTTGTTATACTTGTGGCAGAGTTGGTCATGTTCAGAAGTCATGTATTCATAACAATGTTGAGAAGTCAGATGGAGAAGACTATCAATATGGGTTATGGCTACGTTATAACACAGGGAATAGCTATCAAAATCAATTGACGGAAAGGAACTCTTAGGTAAATGGTCAGAAGCTACAAACTCTACTAATTATGCGGATAGTTCAGCTACTGCAACAAGTTCAGCTGAGGTTTCTACAGTTGTTGGAACATCTACAATTGCTGAAGCTTCTACATTTGCCCATATATCTCCCTCAGTTGCGCATAAGCGACCACTTAAATCTACTTTTTTGGTTGATGATTGCAATCTCTTGTTCAAAAGACAAAGGCTTGTCATATCTATGAACAAACAATATAGTAACGGTTTTAGAGTCTTCTTTGGACCGTGAACAACAATGAAAATTCTCAGTTGAAACTATCGAGGCTTGGGTAACCCTCGCACAGTAGTTGCTCTCTGGGATAAAATCTGGAAGCTTCACCCACATGTAATCTTTATCATGGAAACTGAATCTCCCAAACAAATGTCGGTTTTTTGCTTGGAGACTGCTATCAGGATCTTTGAGAGTTAGATCTACTCTTTTTCAACGCCACATTATTGACTTAGCAATCTGCACACGGTGCAATTTACATTTGGAGAGTATCAGACACGCCCTTATCCTCTGCCTTGCTGCTATTGAAGTCTAGTGGGGATCTTCATCTTTTGCTTTTTTCCAAAATCTTCTTCATCTTCATTTGTCTTGTATTGTGGAGAAACTCTTTGATCTTCATAACAAAGAAATGTTAAAGGATTTTTTCTTCTACACCTAAACGGTTTGGCGTGTAGGAATTTTCAGATATTTGGAAAGGATGATGTCAATGTCACCATGGTGAAGGTTATGTATTTCTACTGCTAATGGTAGCTCTCCTACGACACATGATGGTTCTTCATTGCATCCTACTATACTAAATAAATGGTTGGAACTACCTGTTAGTTTTCTCAAACTTAATACAAATTGTTCCATCACTGACTCATGGGCTGGGCTTGGTGTTGTCTGGAGAAACAATCATGGAATTATGGAAAGAGGTATGGTCTTTAGGCTTTCACTCCCCTTATATCCACTCATGGGTGAATTACTGACAATCCGTATAGAACTCCAATAATACAGGCTACAAATTCATCCTTGTTGAATCTGATTCTCTACTATCTGTCAATTTCTGTAATTTAGCACAAGTTGTTGTTTTCATGTATGGGTTAAGTGTGGATGACATCTATTATATTTCCTCTCTCCTAGATTTTTGTAGCTTTTAACATGTTAACAGATTTTCTATAATCTTGACAAATCTTGTCTTGCTTGATGCTGGCTAATATAGTTTCTTTGTTTTAAAAAAATAATTTGATTAATGTTATTATTTTTTTTAATTCCAATTTCTTATACAGTATTTGTTGTGGTTTATTATATACAATTTTATCTTAATACTATTTATATTATTTATATTTTATATTTGTGACTACATAATTATATGGCCGAATGATTGTATGACAATTATATAATTATATAATGTAAATAATTTTAATGTTGAAATAGTATATGTTGAAGTATTATCTATTTTCAAATTTTAATACTATTTATATTTTATCTTAATACTATTTATATTTTATATTAGTGTACAATTTATAAAATATATTGATCATATTATATACGACATAAAATATATAATATATAGATACAAAATAAACATGGAATTCATATAAAATATTATCTGTTTCCAATTCTTTATAAGATTTATGCGTAGAAAAAAACTTGAAAAAAGTAAAATAAACCTTTTTAACAATCGGTTAAAAAGTAAATAAAAAATATATAAAAAATAAGCAAGATGTATATCTTGAAGATCTTATAATTTTCTATGTAATATATTGTGTCTCTAAAAGATTTTTTTTACAATAATAATTTTTTAAGAGTAAAATCACTAAATATATTTTGAAGATTTTATATATGAATTTCCGCCGTAATATAATCTATTTCCTAAATATTATTTAGGAGAATTAATCTTATAAAAATAGTTATAAACGAGTGAAATCAAAAATAAATATCATCGTAAACCTTCTTTTTCACTATAAAAGATGCAGGTACATGGTTTTATGTTAACAGTGCGCTGAAACTCAATGTTAGCCGAAACGATGACAGACGTAGCCGACAAGATGCCAGTAACCGACGTAGCAGATCCGACACCAGTATACGACGTATTAGGTACTATGCTTGTAGAGGACGCAACAAATTTGGTCGTGGAAATAGTCGATCCTTCCGATTTATAAATTA
The DNA here is from genome assembly GCA_002319775.1 of Fagopyrum tataricum. Lineage (NCBI taxonomy): Eukaryota > Viridiplantae > Streptophyta > Magnoliopsida > Caryophyllales > Polygonaceae > Fagopyrum > Fagopyrum tataricum. Next base: position 15,648,303 of record CM008284.1, read on the forward strand.
TATTAGAAACTCATGGTATAACAACACTTATTTATTGGTTTTATTGATTTATACTTATGAATTCTCATATAATATGTCCTTCCGTCTTATTCATTGTATAGGTTATAAGAAACACCATTTCCAAGACGGAGTGAAAATCGAAGTAATTGGATCAAAAGAAAAATACATAGGTTCTTTCTATGAGACGACTGTTTTGTTTATGATTCCATATAATTAATACGTTATTGAGTACCGTAATTTGATCAATTCGGAAACTGGTGAACTATGGGTTGACATTGTTCCATCTAATCTACTTCGACCATTTCCTCAAACAAGTGACCCAAAAATATACTTTCTCAGTCAGACCGTGGATGTTCAATTCGAAGACGGTTGGTTGACGGGAACTATCATCAAACGATGGCTTCGTAACCAAAATTACTTAGTACGATTGGAACCAAAAGGAACAATGATTTCAGTTTATACTGATCAATTACGTACGTAACATCATTGGGCTAACATCCGTTGGTGGTCATTCTAGATTCAACTATAGGTCTAATTTGTTAGTCATTTTATTTTACATTATTTCAAAGATGCATTTATTTATTAAGATGCATTTATTTATTAAGATGTTTTAATTATTTATATTGTTCCTGGGTTATTTTTATATATAGATTTTTTTAAAGCTCTATTTACGTATTAATATTAAGATATTAATTATAGATTGCCGATTGAGAATATTTACTGCTTGCGACGAAAATAAAACAAAGTGAAATTTTATAAAATATAATTTTTTATCATAACCTAAATTGACCTTTTTTAAAAAAATTATAGCCATATTTAATTTTATTCAAACGTTTGTCAAATTACTTGTTACAAAATTATATATATATATATATATATATATATATATATATATATATATATATATATATATATATAGATTCATCGTACAACAAGAGGATTTTGTTACTTATACATACCACTTATATACTTTAAAAAACTTAAAACTCACATTTAGCTGTTGGGAATATTAGAAATTGTACAAAACATAACAATATTTATAAGGAAAAACTATTAAGATTGTGGATATTTTGTTTCCAAATTTTCTCACAAATAAAAGTATCTCAAATCTAACCGATATATTTACCCTAACAATTTATATGCCCGCATGAAAAAAATCGAAGCTATCCGAATCTCATATACAATTTATCCGAATCTCAAAAATGAAATCTCTATCTCTATATAGATTATTCGATGGCCCAAACCAGATATAAATAATCCTACCCAACAACGCAATTTGAGTTACCACTCTATATATAGATGTTTCGATTAACAAACACACCATAAACAAATACATACTACATTAAGCACAAAAGCTAGATAAGTTGTTCTGCTAGAGTCGATTGAAGTTGTTATGTTGGAGTCGATTGAAGTTGTAATGATTAATTTCTTTCCCCACAAGCATTTTAGAGTTAGTTCATACCCACAAATTGTAAGGTTTACATTTCTATATTTGTGATTTAACTTGATTTTATGAAATACTCGCACCTGGTGATATATGCATTTATTTGTTATTTTCATGATGAAGTGAATGTATCTTCTTACTACATACAAATCGGTGATATTGTTGAAGCAAAAGTTTATGAGCATACGATAGTTCGGGTTAATCCGTTCGGTTCGAGGTTGCTTATTGCGAGAAAGGGATTAATCATGACAAAGATATATGCATGATATTAATGGGCGTCATTGTATCCATTTTAATTTGTATTGAGTATATTTTAAAAATAGATTCAAAAAAATACTTTATTGTAATTGTAGTTTTATATCTTTGTACCAGAAAAACACATTTGCGACGTATCAAAGAAACTCACCCTGTATTTCTTGCTCTAAAATATCCATTGTTGTTTCCCTTTGACGAGGATGGATATAGGACATACATTTTGCTACGAGATACTGATAATGGTAGATCAAGGAAGAGACTTCGGTTAAGCGTTCGTGAATTTATATCGTTCCGTCTTCACGATAGAGATGGAGAAGGAAAAACTTTGTTGATGTCCATGAGGTTGTTTCAATAGTTTGTGGAGGATGCATATACAATGATTGAATCTCAAAGATTGACCCATTTGAAAATTCAACAAGAAGTTGAGATCAGATTTGTACTGCAACCTGACACGTGCGGTGGAGAGTGGTACTACAGACACATCTTCTACAAGAAAACTGATTGTGTTACCGTCTTCATATACTAGTGGATCTGGATACATGATTCAGAATTATCAGGATCCTATGATGATTTGCAAAACTCTTGGATATCCGGATTTATTCGTAACATTCACTTGCAACACCAAATGGCCTAAAATTAGTAGATATTGTAAAGGAAGGAGGTCTTGAACCCGCCGATCATCCAGATATCGTTTGTAGGGTGTTTAAAATGAAGTTGGATCAGATGATTAAGGATATTAAATGCAATAATATCTTTGGAAGGGTTTCATCAGGTATTCCTTTTAAAATACAGTATTGTATATTCTGTTATTATTTGTTTTAATTTCAATAATAAGTCAATTATTACGTTTTTAAAATACACATAAAATTAAAAATATATAACCTTTGTTTATCATATATTATAGATAACTTTACCATAATATTATTATATTAATATAATCATTCTCCAATAAAGTATAAAAGTATACTAACACTATTTTACTTTGAACTTTTCACTGATATACACTATTGAGTTTCAAAAGCGAGGTCTTCCACATGCTCATATTCTTTAATTTTTTCACTCTGAAAACAAGTGTTCTACTATTGACGATATTGATAGGATTATATCTGTTGAGAGTCTAGATCCCGTTGAAAATCCTTTTTTGTACCAACGTGTTAATGAATGTATGATTCACGGTCCATGTTGATCTATGAATCCAAAGTGTATTTGTATGGACGTCAACAAATGCACCAATTACTATCCTAGGAACTTCGTAGAAAATACCACGATTGTTGATGATGGATATCCCGTGTATAGAAGATGCAATTGAGGGAGAAATGTTGTCAATGAAGGATTTGAGTTGGACTACAGGCATGTGATCCTGTACAGTCCCGTACTTATGTGTTAGGTATAGTGCTCACATAAATGTTGAGTGGTGCAATCAGATGCGTTCAATAAAGTATTTGTTCAAGTATGTGAACAAGGGTAGTGACCGTATCCTTGTCGCAATCAGTTATGACAACGGGGTTGTTGGACAGTCAAAACCTGGGATGAAATAAAAGACGACATAGATACTATATATGTAACGACGTGTGAGGCAATATGACGTATAATTTAAATTCCCCATCCATTATGGGTCTCATAACTCGATGTTTTTAGCCTGGATGGAAACTAATAAGAGATCAGAAGTTGCTAGGACACTTACCTCTTCTGATTTTCCGTCCATGTTTGTGTGGAAGAAATCAAACAAGAAGTGGTCAGAAAGATATGTTCCTAGAACGTCAATTGTTCCTACAACTCTTACAGTAAGGAGAATAATATAACACGTTGCACTTGGGTCTGGAGGGAAGTACTACTTGAGAGTTTTGTTGAATCATATTAAGGGTCCTATGTACTTTGAGGAACTTCGGACCATTAATGGTATCTTGCATCCAACGTTTAGGGAAGCATTTTATGCTTTGGGGTTGTTGGACGACGAGAGAGAATACATCGATGGTATAGAAGAAGCATGTTTTTGGGGATCTGTTGGTTATCTTCGGAGTTTGTTCATTATGTTGTTTTTGTCTGGTAGTATGTCGTTGCCTCATCTAGTTTGGTATAAAACATGGAAGTACTTATCTGACGATACTCTTGCACGGCAGAGAATAGTATTGTGTAATAAAGGTATGTTCCCTTATAAGTTATCAATTTAAATTTATATTTAAAATAACTTTCTTACTATCATTATATTTTCCGTATGTAATGAAAGATGTTTAGCGTTTTTTATATATTTATGTAGATTTGCATTTAGATGATGTCGCATTGCAGAATTAACCTTAGTTGAGATAGAGAAACTTTTGCAGAGGAACAACAGTAGTTTGAAGACAAAATTGTCTATGCCTTATCCGGATGGAGCTTTGATTTTAGAGCAACATAATAGACTCATTCAAGATGAGTTAAACTATGATCGTTCTCAATTATCTTTGGATCTTGACAGATTGGTTTCCATTTTCACCGACGAGTAAAGGGGGAGTATGATCAGATTATGTGTTAAGTTTTAGTTGACAAATGGGGTGCATTCTTTCTTTATGGGTACGGTGGAACAAAAAGACTTTTATATGGAGATCCTTTTCAGCAGGTTTGAGGTGTAAAGGTGAAATTGTTCTGACAATTTCTTCCAGTGGCTTCATGGCTGTAAGAGAAGATGTGATTTGATCACGTGAATAGCCGAAGAGGAATCGCGGGGTTGGCCTTTGCATCGTCGCCGCCCCCGCGCCTAGAAGCCGCCGCCCCTGCGGAAGACGTGCCGCAGCGCCCGCACCAGCGCCTTGCCTGCGTTCTTTGTCACCGCGCCCGCGGCTGAGTTCCGCCGCGCCTGCGGGTTGCCTGCTCCGCCCCTGCGTCTCTTGTGTCACGCAGGTGCGTCTTGTCCCGTATCTACCTAGAGTTAGGTAGATCCTTTCCTTTCCTAGTATGAGCGGGTTAGTAGCATGCTAGGTACGTGTATGAGGATAGAATGTTGAGGATGTGATATATCTGTATGCCGGTTATGGCTTTGAGGTTTATGAGTTAGGATACGATCCTTATGGATCCCTTGGGTCTAGGTGTGACCCCTATGATGGACTTATTAAAGATAATAAATCGGGTAAATGTATGAAAGCATGATGATGTGTTATGATTCCTTATGTGTGTTTGTGCTCTTGCATCTCTATATATATGTGTATGGTTAGCTAACGGTTTTATACCGTGTTGTAGATCCTTTGCAGGTTAGGAGAGCTGCAGAGTGATCCGCTGAGGGCTCAGTACACTGGGATTATTATCGTGGGATATGGGATATCTGATGTACGGATATATGTTTCTTTTGTACTCAGCGGTACTTATGTACTACCTTCTGAGATTTATATATCAGTTTTATGTTTTGTATTTAATCTATCGGTGCCTTGTTGTAAGATTCAGTGAACTTGTTGTCAGGCTAGGGTCAGGATCCATTGTGAGATCCTAGCCTAGTAGCACCTCGATTCCTACGGATTTGGGGTGTTACAATGGCGGTAGAACTGCTCATTCAAGGTTTCGCATCCCAATAAATGTTGATGAAACATCAACGTGCAACATTAGTGCATGTATAAAAACCTTATTAGTCAAATATCTAAACGACATTACTAATACACATTTCATATTAGTTTGAATATTCAAAAATTCGTCCCTTATTAATTTAGGTATTGATCTTGTTGAATTAATATCAAAGACAAAACTTATAATATGGGATGAAACCCCTATGGTGAACAAGTTTTGTTTTGAAGCCCTTGATAAACGTTTATGGGATGTCATGCGTTCTTACAATCCACACAACTCGCGTCTCCCATTTGGTGGTAAAGTTGTCATTTTTGGCGGTGATTTTAGACAAATATTGTTTGTTGTTAGTCGCGGAAGTAGACTTGATATTGTCTTTGCAACAATCAATGCATCATATTTGCGGGATGACTGTAAGGTGCTTAGATTGACCCAAAACATGAGGGTTATACGTGAGGTTACTAACATAGAAGCTCGAAAGGCTAAAGAGTTTTCATATAGGATACTGAGCATTGAAGATGGCAAAGTAGGTGATAATTTAAACGGTGAAGCTGAGATTACCATCCCAAAGATATGTTACTTACATCTACAGGTGACCCGATTGCAACTATTGTTGACTACATATATCCTTTGACTTACAATATTCAAGATCCACCGAGTTACTTTCAAGAAAGAGTTATTGTCACCCCTTCCAATGAAATTGTTGAGAAGGTTAATGATTATATTATATCACTGATACCTGGAGACGAGATCGAGTACTTAAGTTCTGATATGTCCAAGTGAAGATTTTGTTGATGATGGTTACTTCTCTAGTGAGTTCTTGTACACATCAATTGTTCTGGGTTTCCAAACCATGTATTGAAATTGAAAGTTGGAATTTCAATTATGTTGATGAGAAACATTGATCAATATGTTGGGTTGTGTAACGGTATCAGGTTGATAGTGAAGAGACTTGAAAAACATATCATCGAGACATATATAATATATGGGAACAATATAGGTCACAAAGTCTTTATTCCTCGCACAGTTCTTACACCCACAAATTCGAAATTTCTTATTAATTTTCGAAGGAGGCAGTTCCTAGTTATAGTATGTTTTGCTATGACTATAAACAAGAGCCAAGGACAATCACTTGCACAAGTTGGATTATATTTGCCTATACCAGTTTTCAGTCACGAACAATTATATGTTGTTATCTCAAGAGTTCCAAGTAGGGATGGAATAAGGATTATGATATGTGACCCTACATAAAAGGTTAGATAAGATATTACAATCAATGTAGTACTCAACGAAGTTTTTCATAACATACTTTGAGGTACATATTTTTCTACTCTTTTTTATTTCATATAAAAAGGTAATATGAAACGAGCATAATGGAGTTTAGACTTACATCAAATTATATATTCTCGTCTTCTTTTTTCAGATTCGGACTATCTTCCAGATGCTCAAGGTTCAAGCCAAAAGTTAGCATTGGAAATTGCATTAGCTTACATCAAATTATATATTCTCGTCTTATTGACATTTATTTAAAGTGAACATTCCTAGCTTAGTATGCCCCAAATGTAGTCATATTTATATGACAAATAAGGTCAACAATCGTGTTTTTATTTGTTCGTTATATGTGTATATTTATTAAAACAAACACACGTCCATATCCAACAAAATAGAATATGGAAAATACATATATCACATGTTATTCACACGTTTTATATATATATATATATATATATATATATATATATATATATATATATATATATATATATATATATATATATATATATATATATATATTAAAATACCCGTGTCAGACACGGACACTAAACTAGTTGCACATATTTCTCTAACAATATGAGTATTGTCCCAACTTTACAAGATTGTAAATCTTAACCCCGTTGGATCTTTCCTAAAATTGAAAAACTACATATTATCATCTATAACATATCAAAAATTCAAAGTTGTGAGAAATTGACTCCCTAGTTGAGAAATCAATTCCATTTCTGGTGCAATTCACTCCTACCGACATATGAGGTATACTCGGATCAAGAAGGTATATGGAGGGTAGCTACAGCTGTTAACCTCAAATCTCTTACAACTTTTGAAATTCGAGATACCGGGTGTTTCATAAATAGAATATTCACTGGGTTGTATATGATCCTATGAATCGTTCCTCCGCTCCTTTCGTGTTAATGTTTGATTGTGAGCTTGAAGAGTTTACAACAGTGAAGCTCCCCAAGAACTATTCCTAGGGAGGTCATTGTACCAAGTGCATACATATCTTTTGAAGTATTGTGGCATGTTGTCACTTGTTTCTTTGAGCTTTAATAGTGAAACTCTAGTTGAGTTGTGGGTGATGGAGGTTTATGGTGTGGCTACCTCTTAGAACAAGCTTTACGGGTTTCAGGGTGATTTTGGGTTCACTATTTACCAACCTTCATTTGTGGAACTTACCCTATTCCGATGCTACGGTAGGCTAGGGAGAAGAGGGAACGGCCCTGGTGCTTACACTCCTTGCTTGACTGAGGGTTAACATGAGGAAGAGAACAAGAGTAAGTGCATCGGTCCAGAGAAGAAATGGAGGAAAGGGTGAGGCTTGCTTACCGGCTTCGGCCAAGGAAGGAGAACGTGTCCCTTGGTGTGCAGCTACTATGATGAGGATAAGAGAGGGAGTGGCTCGATTTTGCCACTGCTCTTGGAACTCGATTAAACTTGAGGTGTTGCCGGCTAAGGAGGTGGAGAGAGTTGTGTTTGTGCAGAAGGCAAGGGTGAAAGAAATTTTGTGAGTATCAAAGCAATTTAGTGAGCATATAAGAGAGAAGAAACCAATTGAAAACTATAACTCATGTTTAAGCTAATTTGAAAGTCGCTTGCTAAATTATGTTTAATTGTTCCTCTCATGCACTTTGTTTAGTCTTAATCATGATTCTATGTATTGATAATTGGCCGGCTAGTATGGATGAGTCTCATAAGTAATTCCATATTCTAGTGATGATTGTTTAGATGTCTATGTTAGCTAGAGTTTGTATTTCAATCATGTCAATAGCAAACAACATGTGAGGTTTAATTGATTGCTTGTTTGCAAAGTTTTAATTCATGCTAGATCAATTCGTTTTATGTTTGAAAATAGCAAATACCATGTGACGCATGTTTTATCTCGAGTTGAATCCTAGTAGTGAGCGTAGTTGTCTCACATCTTGTGAATTGCAAAAATCATGTGCCACTTGATGTTTGAATGACTTATGCTTTGATTAATCATTTGCCTAAATATTCATATTACCGTTTAGTCATTATTTACTTGATGACTAGAGCAAATAGTTCTCACTATATAACATAATATCATGTTTTGGCATTGCGTTAGCAAGGAATTGGGAGAATTAGTCAATAATCCCTAATAGTGTCCTAATTTAAATTCACCCGATTGCATACTCTGTTTTTTACTCGGACAAATTGAAAACTACATGAATTTGGCTCTATTGCAGTTGACTGGTAATTCGATTGTAGTTACCCAGTCCAACTCGATCGATCTCAGTTATCACTACTCTTGAAGTAATTTGGTTGATCATTTGATCACAAAATTTTGTTTTTATTTTACAACACTTATTTTATTCTAGATGTTCTTATGATGAGGTGTGAATAACATAGTCCTTTGGGAAGTGCGAAATGTCTAGTCATAAATTTGAATTGACACGACCTTATACTCGGGGTTATTTGGCTACTTTTATTAAGTGTAATTGCTAGATTTTTAAGTGACAAATTTTATACACTTGGTAAAAGGGTTGTCAGTCCTATACTTGAATAGGATTAGATTAGATAAGATAAAGGGTTGTGATTGCTAAAAAAACAATTCAATTTTGACGAGATTTTTTTTAGGTACATTGCGTTCATTTTTCATACGCATTATCTTCATTATCATACAAATTATGTTCATTTTTAGTATATGTGAAGCTATTAATGGGGAAAATGTGAAATGTGATGAAGTTAGTGCACTAAGTGCATTTAGTGCACAACATGTATCAGAAACTCTCTATGCGAAGAAGTTCATCTAAGTGCACGACCACATGTATTAGACCTTGATGAGACAAGTATTCATTAACCAGCACAATTACTCTCAATAAATTCATAAGATTGTATTTCCATATCAATAATATCTTAATTGCCGTTTAGGTCTTATTCACCAATTATATAAATCACAACTCATATCTGTTCTCTTATTTCTCAAACCTGAAATCTTGTTATCACATTAATATAACATATTCAAGATAACTCAACTACTTCATTCAGATATACCTTGGTCACTAGAGATTAGAGGGGCATGTAAGCACTTCATTCATTGGACTTCATTTTTATTGTCGCAATAGAATAGCTAGTAGCGATAGTCTTAAAGGGAGACTTAGCCACTACCAGTAGCTTGAACTAGGCATGGAATATGTGCAACACAAAGCAAAGATCCTACTTTATTCTATAGTTCGTCTATTTGCGCTCCCTTCCAATAGGAAGCTTGAATAAATATTCAATTTGCAAGAGTAAGAGAAATTATAAATTTACCTTGTCATCTATTTCTATCATTGTTCCATGTAGTTCGATCTGTGTGGCTCATGATGACTGCAACCAAAAGGGAAGAGTTAGGGCTTGTTTGAATGCATCGTGCATAACAATTGTTTTATTATGACATATAATACATATCATTAACAGTGGTGCTTAAACACATTCAATGAATAATGTAGTATTGTCAAACAGGTAAACAGCACATGTACTATTTATATTACATTTAACACAAAAACTGTATAGTTTAATACACTACGTACATATTGCACTATAATTAAGCATGCACTTAAACAGGCCTTTAGAGGACAAAAATGCTAGATTTTCATTAAAAGCGGTGAGATTTCAAGTAACAAAACCTTACATGAACACTAGCTTAAATATTTACACTATCATGGCTGAACAACAAGCATATTAGATACTAATTTCCCACTTTTTTAATCCAGGGACTTCGATAAAAATCTGAAGCCAAAATCCAAATTTCAAATTAATCATATATTGTTGAGATGTGTGGATTATTGTGTCACACATCGACTATAATAAGTAATGTCAACCTAGCATATAAGCCCAAGGATTACTCCTCCTATTGTTAGGATGGAACCCCGAAGGTTTGTGTGTAAAGGTTCACTTATGACGTGCATCCCCTTCACGTCTTAGACCCGACTGATATTAAAAGATAATTTAACATATATATTTCCAAAGTTACAGAACAACCGGGCGATATTTGAGCATATTGGTTAGCAATTTAGCATCATACAACAGCACTTGTGTAATATATGTTGAACTCAGGATGTATTACATGTAATGTGACTTATAAAAATGCAGGCAAATCAAATTACCATTGCAATCCAACCCTGCACCATGCAGGCATGCACAACAATAAAGATCCATTTATTCTCCCACGCCAACCTAATTCACTTAATAAACTCTATCCCTCATACGTGCATCTTAATTATATTTGGTCACGTTTCTAAATGACATTTAAACCTTGAAGATAGTAATTGATTGAAGGTGTCAAAAAAAACAGCAAGCTATATATGCAAAATCCAAAACCAAATACTGCTAACAAACATAAATGTACTGTTTTGATTTTCCTAGGTATGGCAAGACCTAAGGAAGTGCTTGAATAAGGGCTAAACTAAATCTATCTAAGTGGGAAATCTATAGAGGAGGCATGAACAAAAAACTTTAGATCCAATCAAACCCTCAGAGGAGTCTAGGGCACTGAATTAAGCTCAAAGTTACAAAATTCTGACCACAAGCATAAGGCACTGAATTAAGCTCAAACCCTGAGTAGGCTCTCTACATAACCAGAATCACCATCTACATAGCACAGAACCTCCAAAGAGGCAGCGTTTCCGATTCCTATAGGAACTCAACCACCAAAACACGAATCCTAATGTAACACCACGGTAACTTTGACATTTCCCCAATTTCCATTTGCAACATTCTCGTCCACAAGCCTTATTGTAACTAATTTATGTAAAACCACCAAGAACTCCACATAAGATCTACATAATGCATCAGTTATATACACTTTCAGCACGAGAAGCAATAATTGAGTCAAGTCTGAAAACTTCTGAAGTCTTAAAAATATTAATACTTTTATCGGCAAGCAATTGACTAATTTCATACCAAAAAATGCCACTAATGACATTCCTTTATCTTCAACTACTAATATGTCTAACTGTAATTCCTTTTCCAAATCCCAACTTCTTCAAACACCACGAAAACAAAGACATAATCAGACAGAACTCGGCTATTTATGTACAGCATTTTTATCATCTTTCTGGATGGTTGACAGCTTAAAGTTTTTATTTTATGAAGATTATACTTCCCATTCTTTATGCAGGCAACCCGTCATTTTTATTTTGTACAACACAGGTGATTGTCTAAGAACTTCAAGAACCTGCTCTCCACACCCTTTCAACTACATTTCATATACTTGAAAAACAATTGTACTCATAGGACAAACAAATTTAAATACCACCATCATTTTTTTTTTAAACTGCAAGGATAGTGATATTTCAAATTCATTGAAACACTCTATGCTTGAATTAAATTTAATTCTGTTTCACGCCCAACTGAATCATCCTTCTACGTTTGATTCAGAAATCAGAATCATGTTAATTAATTAAGAGAAGAATTCTACAACATTTTTCATGTTTTGTTATCCAAACAAGGTCTGTTTAATAAGACACGGTCAATATGCTTCCACTGCCCATTACCTGTGTGTCATAGTACTCATCAATAGTTTGCTTCATGCCGTCCAGCTGGGACAAGACATACTCCAGCTTCTTACAGCAGATCTCATTAGCTAATCTGGCACCATAATCACACTTCTCAAAAGGACGATAATCACAAGCACTTTTGATTTCTTCCCGTAGTGTAACTTGAATGTCCTAATTGTCATTGAAAAAAGAAGGAACCATTGAATCTTGAACTTGGCACTTGAAATCTTGAATGAAACTAGAGATTGTGTTGAAGTAAGAATCTGTAAGATTCATGCTTTTGAAAACAATATATTTATAATTTCATATCATTGGTCAAGTTGTTTCATATGACCACAAATAGACCAAAATATTTAAGTTGGACTTCCTAATGGGAAGGAGAAAGACAAACGGGTGTGAAGGTGTACATCTGTACATGAAAAGATTATATTACGCAACAACAATTTTTGTACTCTTGACCTTGCAGGATTTGGATATCCTACATTCTAATTCAAGTAACAAACTCTTCGTGATGATGCAAACAATCTCTGATATGAAGGTTCAAACTGCAGATAATATTTTTGGTGGCTGACAAAGAGATTTCCAATCATGAAACTATTGCATTAAGTCAATGAATCAAATTGATTTGCATCACCGGTGATGCAAGAATCTAATAGGAGAAGCAACCAATCATCTTTACCACTGAATGGTCCGTGGGAAGAAAAGAAAATGACAGAAAATCTCGTTCTCGTTTAGTTACAACACTAATGCATTGAGTTAATGTGCTCAAATATTTATCCACATCCAATCTAAGAAGCATTTCAAATATTTTAGGCATGTCCAATTGTTCTAGCCACAATGCTTCACTCTTCCATCTAAACAGCTAAGTGCAGGTCTAACACAATTCCAATAAAAAAATTGCACCAAATGCAGCTTACTTAACTTGAATATTTGACATACCTCATTCAAGCCCTAAAAAACCGAAATTTTATCTCTATGCTGAGTCTCTAAACCTAAGCACTATCATACAAAATCAAACCAGATAAAAGTAACATCTGATAAACCAACTCAAGGCGCAGCAATGAATTCTAGAGAGAGAGACCTTGATCAATTTCATGAACTCGCCACAATGAATATTTAACAAGTCCTTGCGAGGACCGGCAGGATTGGCAAGTTCTTCCATGACTCCGCCCGCAAGCTCCAAAACCCTAATGATTCTCTGCACAAAGCAATCGAAGTATCTCAAAATTACCATCATTTGATTCGTAAGAAAATCCCGCAATTAGTCATGGAGAATTCAAATCTCAACAGAATTTTTCCCGTCGAGTCAGAAAAGAATTTCACGAGAAAGAAACTAGGCACTGTACTGTACCTTCTCTGCATTTTGAAGTCGTTGTATTGATGTGTTCTGACTTGGAATTGAATCCATAGAAGTAAGCTTTTGGTCCGACGTGATGGGGAGCGTGGTGTTAGCGGTGTGAGGAGGCTTCGCTACAATCGCTAGAGAAATAGAACCGACTCATGGAATCCAATCAAAGCACTCAGTGGGCAAAATAATTTGGACTAGAGCTGGGGCCGTCTTTATTAAATTAATTTATGTTTACTAATAATTGTCAATTTAAATTTTTATATTTATTCAATAATAATTATCATTTTAAATATTTTAACATTTACTTTACATATTTATCCTTATAATTTATTTCGTTGTGATTTTCAATAAATAAAAAATAAGATAATGATTAGAGGTAAATAGTATATCTTATAGGTGTCTTTAACAAGTGTACAAAAAGCTAAAACAATAGTTATATTGAACGGAGAGAGTACTTGTGAATGTAGTTATGATCTGTAGGTGTGGTTTGAATTTTCGAATAGATTTTTTAAGATTTTGATTTATAATAAACTCTGTAGTGGAAAATTAATGCGTTTAGTTGAAATAGATTTATAGAGGTTTTTAATTTGAAAAAAGACACAAATATCCTATCTCAAACGACATTGATGATCGATTTTAAAAAAAATATCTTTTATTTCACGATACCACAAGAAAGAGGAAGAAGACGCAAGGCCGTAGAGAATTGATTATTCAAACAAGACCGGAGAAGAAAGAGGAAGAAGGAACATTAAGAGCATCTATTCTCTTTCTATAAACAAGACCAGAGAAAATAAGAGGAGAAGGCGGAAGAAGAAGAAGGTTGAAGAAGGCTTTGAAAGTATGTGCACCTTTAGCGTGCGCAACTTACAATGTGTGGATCTATAGTTCCTTTTTTAATTTCTTCGAAACCCTCTTTCTTTAAAAGTTGAAGAAGGTTGAAGAGAGGAAAGGGTATCGTTTTTACAAATTTAGAGTTTGATTTTACAAGAAGAATTATGAGTACGTGACTATTAGGATAAGGCCGAATGGGTTTGATTTTACAAAGAAGCTAGAAAGAGGAAGATGAAGGTTAAAGAAGAAGGCCAAAGTGGGTTCGAAATTGCGTGGATCTGGTTCTTCTTTGTTGTACGTTGTGATCCTACTAATCACAACGAAACAAACACAATAATATAATTCACAAATCTTGAGCTAAACATAGATTGTAAAATGTGGGTTCCACCCAAAATCTAAAATAACCTAATCTGGGTAGCAATTAAACATGCCCTTAGGGAGGCAAGGGTTGTGGTAAGTGTTTAGGGTCGTGGTTTAATAAGATTTTTTTGTTGTTTTGTGACTTATAAAAAAATGTTGTATGTGTGTTTAGTTAAATTGTTCGGAATTAGTCTTGATTTGAAGAAAGATCCCAAAGTGAGAAAGAACAAATGATCCAGATTCAAATTTTAAATTCATGATTTTTGTTCATTACAAACGATCCATATCCAAATTTCGATTTTCAGTAGTCGTTGCTTGTTTAGAGGAATTGAACAATAATAAGAAGATTGTATAGGAGAATAAGAGAAGAAGGATAGTAGAAGAACGCTTCTCTTGAGGTATGTAAAGGAGAAGAATGCTTCTCTGAGTTCACCACTTGTTGTGTTGTCTTGCCGATGACGATCATCGTGACCAATCTCCCTTTGTCGTCGACACCTTCTTCTTTGCATCCATCATCTCCTCTTTTTTCATCGAATTCCCAATGACCTAGAGAGTAGAATGAGAATAGATGGGAAAGGAACGGCAACATTTGTATACCTCTTGAAAAATTGTTGCAGAATCCCTAAAAACTTGCATGAGGAGATTCGAGAAAAGTGGTTTTGAAACGTCATGAACCATAAAACCGAATAGTATAAACCGAAACGGCAACTAAATACCGTCAATTCCGTATCCTTGATAAACAAACTCTAGAAAACCACACACACTCCAACTAAACACAACCTTAGGAACAGACTACAAATGAAAGGTTAAGAATGGAAAAAAACTAACTTCTTTTAAGGAAAATATTTTCGAAGAGGTGTAGAAATTATGAAAATTAGATAAATTTATAGTGCCATGTTGTACATATATGAACTATAAACTAGTGTAATATTCGCTCACCCGTTCCCGTTAGTGGCATGCCTTGTCTCCACTCAGCCATGACATAAGGTTACCGGCTCCATCCATGCTCACCGTCACCACTCTTGGCCTCGCTAGCAGCATTCTTGTCTCCATAACAACATGGCATGAGCTAGCTCATTTTGACACATTTCCCATATTTGGCGTGTTTAATAATATATTTTTCATTTCGGAACTTTAATTTTGGAACTTAATTCCGGAACTTAAATTCCGACTTTTCATATGTTAGACCTTTCATTTCGGAAGTTTAATTCCGACTTGTAATTTCGTCATTTAATTTCCGACATTTGGTTTGTCTCACATACTTTATATAAAGGATGATTGACTTCATTTGTAAAACATGTTCAATTTTAATCAAGTTTAGTTGAAGGGAAAATCATGCTCCTTGATTTTGGGCATTAAATATTCCTTCTCTTAAATTTATTCCTTGGATATTCGATCCAAGCCTTCAAACTCGAGAATTCTTCAAGAATCAACCAATCGCTTCCGCCTCCATCTTACTTCCGCCAACTAAGTTCTATCAAATCTTCACCTTGTGCATCAACAACGGAGTAGTTGAAGCTCTAGTTTGATCTATCCGAAGTTTTTCCTTGAACGCTCCCAAGCCTCCCAAGGACTCATCATCCTCCAATGAAGTCACACTCTCAGATGTAATGCCTTGGTACCTTTTCTTGAACTTTCATCTTAGTGAATAGGAGAATGCTCTAAGCTTCAGTTTGGATGATTCAACTCCTCTCATCTTGACGGTTTCAAGCGCAACTAATTGTATGTGGCAAGATGCAAGTGAGGATTTTTGGTTGGCTTTCTCCAAATTGGTTTTGCATCACTAGTTGTATGAGAGCACTCTTCAACCCAAAATTTTGTGGAAGATTGTTACCAAATACAACTCCAGGTGGTGGAATATGTTGAGCCGAGTCTGTCCTTTCTCCATGTGTTCTAGGACCATAGACGCTTCCATAATTGCCTCTCCTAGGCAAACGTCAATGCAATTCCTCTTGGTGCATAGTCTCTCGTGTAAGATCCTCTTGAGTTATCAACCTAGCCTCAAGATCAAGTAACATTTGCATTTGAAGCCCTTCTCTTAGCTTGGGCCATATGTCTCTCAATTTCGGCTTCTTGGTCCTCCAAAACTAGCCTTTCTTTTCTTAGCTTCTTTAACCTTTTCAAGGTCTTTTCCGGATCGGGATCAAAAGGTTCTAGCTCCTTGTTGGCAATTCTTGGCATACAGTTTGCAAGAACACCTACAAGTCACAAACACACCAAAGTACATCAAAATTAACAAAATACTTGAACTAATAAATTTCAAAAAATCAAACGAAGTCAATAATTCTTGGCAACAACACCAAAAAATTGATGTGGGGTGAGATACACCTCAAAAATTACATATCACCGCAAGTGCACGGCCATTGTCAAGGTAATCAAATTCAAAGGCAAAATTCAAGTGTGTAAAAGAAAGGAAAAAGGGTGATCAATGAATCAAATCTTTGGGGAAGTGAGTAACAAGTATCAAGTGATAATCAAGTATCAAATATATGGAGAAAGTACTAGGTTTGGGGCTATTACTCCCAAACCAATACTAATAGCATGCTCAAGTATAGTGTTTTATCAATAAAGGGAATAGAAGTGCATGTGAATTAGGCAAGGTTTATCACATCATATGGCTTTATGCCAATTAATATGCATCACATGGTGTTTGTTATTTGTGTACTAATTGATTAATCTTTTCCACAACTATGATCATACTAGACAACATAAGTATCACATGTTGTTTGTTATTTGCTTACATTATTCAATATCATCACAATTTGGACAATAACTTCACAAGTAGGTTCAATCATCATTTCAGCCCCAATCAATCCTACTCTAACATGATAAGCATGTCAACATTGCATGATCATCCTCATATTACCTTGTAAGTCTCAACTTGGATAATTAATCCAGTTATCATTCATTCATGCATGGAAAAATACAATACTTTAAGGGATCAATTTAAGCTAGTGATAGTCTAGACCTCTAACATTGAGATAAAACCAACATGAATGAATGATAATTTTGGATTCGATCTCTCATATATGCTACTAATTAATCATGCTTAGTTTCCTTCAAATCATAATCACAACACAAAAGCAATACCAATCAAGCATGATTTGGGGATTATCACCCCAAAACCTAGCAAAGGGAACTACTCACACATCATAAATATGATCATCATAACAGTATAAACAAATATAATGATTGGAAAGTAGACAAGAAAATAGAAATGTAAGAAGAAGAATGGACGAATTTGGCCTTATCAATCAAAAGTTATGAGCAAAACATGTTGGGATGAAGAACTGGTAAGAACAATTAAAGGCTTGATACAAATACATTCAGACAATATCCTTATATAGGCATCTAAAGTTGTGGTCCTCCTTGGATGCAATTTGAGTAAGTTGTAAAGTTTGTTAGGATGAAGATCCTAGAAGAAGTTGATGCAGAAACTCCGCTAAGGCTACCTCGAGTTGCTTGTCTTCTTTGGCCGACTTTTCTTCTCTTCAGCATTGATTTCTTACACCGACCTACTCATGTCTAACTTGATCGAGTGCATTGTCTTCTTATCTCAAGTTTTGTTGTCTTCTTTGCTCGAGTGATGAGATAAAATCAAGAGAGGTTGACTAATGTTGGTTTTGGTCTTCTTCGCTCGAGTGAAGATGTACAATTTGCTCGAGTTTTGTGTCACTTGGGATTCCACTCAAGAAACATTGAATCTTTTCAAATCAATGTCTTATTAGGTCAGACGAAGTGTCTTCCTTGCTCGAGTTTTTTTCCTTAGATGCTCGAGTTTTGGGATCACTCGAGCTAGGTTGACACTTTGCTCTCAATGGCTTATTTGCTCGAGTTTAGCCTTCCACTTTTCTCAAGTTTGGCTTCACTCGATGCCCTAACCTTGGAGTTTCCTTATCTTTATTGGCTTCATATAAGCATATTTGCTCGTTTTTCCTCCTTCCTTTGCTCCATGAGGTTGATGATGGATTGATGAATGATGCTTGGAATGGTTGAGTGACAAGATATCTTCATATAGACATTCTTTTGACATTTTAAGCTCTAGCTAAAATATGAATACCCAAACAATAAAAAAACAAAGATAAAATCACACAAAAACACATCTCAAAACATAGCAAAACATGATATCAAGACCTTTCCATGTTTTTGGGCACCTCCTTACTTTGAGGCAATGGTAGTCTATATTCAATATCTACTTTGAAAACATCATTGATATTGATGTTGATATTTGGGCAAGGGTTTTCTTAATGTTTATTGTATACATGAAAGAGGGTACAATTAGAACTACCATTGAGCTTAATAACATAGGGAAATTGTTAAATTAGACTCTTTTTATGAAAAGGGATTGAGGTCAATTATCATAGAATTTGTTTGAACATGGACTTTGCCTTAGATCCAAAAGGCATAATCCCTATCCATGGTGAGAATGGAATTAACAAATCATTTATTATTTGGTATGAAGACTTCTCCAAGGGATGTAGTTTTTGTGGAAAAGATGATCATGACTTTGAGCAATATGGTTCTAGACTAGTTCTTGTTAAGAATCCCCAAGACTTCTCAAAGACGTGTGTATAACTATCTCACATGTATGTTAGACATATAAATAATCACTCAAACCCAACACATATTTAATGTTTCAAAACCATAAGCTTACCAAAGTGGTCTAAATCTCCATCGTGGACATGGGTAATGAGTAAGAAGGTGAGGAATTATTTTTTCTGTGTGGTGCTAGAAATCCCGGAACTAAAGCGTCTCAATATGTTCTCCTTTTGAATCGTCATTCTTTGTCGGTCGTCTCCCTAAATCCCTCACTCTTCCCTCATTTTCTCTTAGTTTCGCATTTGTTGCCGCCAACCTAACTTAAGGACTAACTTTGTCAAGACAAGAGAGGAGTGTGAGGCTGCTAAGAGAGGGAGTTGGATCAAGTTTAAATTTGGAAATTTTTAATCTACATTGCCCAGACCATTACCCCTCCAAACTCTGTCTAGAGAATCCGGCCAAATACAAGACAATGGCAATAACCTTCTAACTTCAAATTGGCCGTATTAGCGTTTTGTTTAGAACACATTCTGGGCTTGTTTAGTTGTGTGTAATATCAGAATATAATAAGGAATGATGTAATCAAAATTTTGGGTGTTTTGTTAAGATTATAAATTAAAATTTTGAGTTAAGACTATATTGATTTTACAAAATAATGTACTAATTTGTTCATAATTAATCATTGAGTTATAGTACAATATTTTGAGTTAAAACAACTCAAAACCATTGAACAATTTTGAGTTAAAACGACTCAAAACCATGAAAAATCATTCATTCCAGTAATATCCTTGATTCTTTAGGAATCGTACTAAACGAGTCCTTAACAATTTGGTAGGCAAATGATTACACCAAACCCATGAAAAATACTTGAATCATTCATTCCAATAATATTTTGATTCTCTAGGAATCATACTGAAAGAGTCCTTAACAATATGGTAGGTAAATGATTATAGTGTGAGCTTTGGTTTCAGAAACTACCTATACCAAAGCATTGCAAGTGCCAGTTGCACATATGTACAAGAGATTGTTATCACTTTCACATCTTTATGGTGTTTGATTACTTGCAATACATTAGATCTTTCTGGCAATTGCATGTTCTTCTCTAGATAATGTTACAGTTGACCCTGATGTTGCAGTAAGAATGGATTTACTCGACTCTTTCAACATAGAGCGAGGTAGTCACTTTGAACTCTTATGCAGCATTTGCACAATTGCTTCCTTGATGGCTTTTATACAATTTCCCAAACCAACACTCAAGCATATCATATTATCATAATTTTGATGAACCTTGGGTGCAATTGTGCCACGCATGAAAGTTTCCTCGTCCTACGAAATACTTTGCGTTGGCTATGTTAGATTAATAAGAGAATCCAGCAGCAACAAACACCCATTCCAAGAAGCAATCAAAACAAGGCCGAATTTTCAATGAATAACTCAAAATCAGTTGTAATGAACAATAATGTCAAACCAAGGCAATAACACAGTTTTAACATACCAAAAATAACAAGACGAAAGCTGGTCTACATTGAAAACTCCTCTTGAACTCGAATTGAAGATCAAAGCACCTAACTTCCTGAAACAAGTCTCACTTGAGAGGAATGAACCTGGATGAGTGGGTAGCACCAATACCTGGTCTTCCGTGCTTCACAGGCTTGTATGAGATTGAGAACTCTGCAAGGTAGTGTCCAATCATCTCGGGCTTTATCTCAACCTGGTTGAATGTCTTGCCATTGTAAACACCGATGATGCTTCCAATCATCTCAGGGACTATAACCATGTTCCTCAGGTGGGTTCTCACTGGCTCTGGCTTCTCACCAGCTGGGGCGTCACGTTTCTGATTTAAGAACAAGAAATGTATGGGCAACATTAGTTCAGAGGTAGAGAGAATAAAAAAATTATACATGCATACACAACATACTTTCAAAAACAAAACATCAAGGTAGAGACGCATTGCCTATTAGATTGAGAATACCAAAATAAGACATCCAGGCAAGACGTCATTTTATTATTTTGAACTCAAAGAATGGGGTTGTTACTTCTTCCATCGTTCAAAGCTTAAGCTGTTTTCACAGCAGAAGCTATGTGATACTCTGAATACAACTCGTAGGGTACAAAACCAAATGTGAGCATAAAACCAAAAGTTTTCAATTCAAAAAATCATCAGTTAAGCAAGATTCAACATAGACAGTAACAATTGAATTAGCACAAAATAATGAGTTTCAATAGATTTTCATTGTATGTATGCTTGGCATGCCATTCTGTGAACAATCTATAGAAGTCTTCTATTCTTTGTGCTTTTTAAATCCATAACATTGTGCTGCAGAATCTAATCTGTTAGGTGGAGTATTCAGTTGACATACTATACTATTTTGTACCATTGATGCTCTAGGTTTCTTTCATCCATGCATGATTGTATAATATGTTATAGAAACATGCGTTCTATGTCCTCACAAACATACTATACTATCTAAGATTAAATTGATGGTTAATGAACGTCTTGTGTCTGAACATAGCCAGACAACTAGCTTGACTCAGGATGCGTGCCAGTAGTTAGCATAATGCAAAAGAAGCAAAGTAAAGATACACATTCATATGCACATAAACATGGGGTTATCATTCATGTTACTATTAAAGTCTATGCTACTAATTAGGAGCAAAAGGAGGAACAAAAGTCAAAACATCTCACAAACTTTGTACCTATATTATATATCCGAAGGTTATAGTTCACAGTTCATAAACACAAGCAAAATAGGTTTGTCACAAGTTGAGAGGTAGAGAAAAAACAAAACATATACCGTTTTTTCATAAACAACAAATTCAATTAAAAATCAAATTTAAGGTAGACGCCAATTGGCTATTGAACTGAGAATACAGAAGGAGGAAAACAATCCAAAACCATACCGCCTTGCGTAGCTTCTTAATCAAAGCCATGGGCTTGCGCTTCAAACCTCTGGAGAACCTGAAACCATTGCCAAAATTCGATTGCTATCAATCAAGGATTTCAAAAAACAAAACAAACAAGAATAATAAAAAAGCGATTGGAAAATCTAAAAACCTTCGGCGGATTCTGGCACGGAAGAGCTTCACAAGGTCATCAGTGGACATGTCAAGGAGAGCATCCAAATCAACTCCACGGTAGCTGAACTTCTTGAACGTTCTCTTCTTAGGCTGTCCGGCAACAGCTACATCAGTCTCAACTTCCGCCTGCAAAACACGGAGGGAGAGTGAGAATTTGTTGGCCAGTAACGACAGTAACATTGTGAGAAGATGAGCAGAACTGAAAGAAAATAGAAAAACAAAGAGAGGACTACCATGGCTGCAGCTACGATTGGAGATCGGCAACGACGAATTCCGAGTATTAGCGGCAAAGTACAGGCGAGGAAGTCTAGGGTTTATGATGATACTCCGTTTCTTTCTTATAATTGCTCTCTGGGTGGTGTGGGCTTGCATTTTCGTATGGGCTCAATTTGGGCTTCAAATATTTTCCGGGCTAATGGGACGACGGTCTTTTCTGAATGGTGATATAGTTTATTTCTTTCTTTCCGAAGGGGGAGGTTATTTTTGGTTAAAGAGAAGGATCGGTGTCTCCGTACATCTAAACGCGTTTTTATTAAAAATAAAAAGAGCTAAGTAGTCATTAAACGGGGGATAGGTCGGCCTCTAACATCATGATTAATCCAGTTTATAACACCCTCGGGAGGGTTAAACAATACATGATATCCTAGCGGAAAACTAAAAGCAAGGGAAGTGAGGGCATCTGCGACGAAGTTCGCCTTGCGGTAGACATGATGGAACTGTATACTCCAGTCCCTTTTAATAAAGTCTTGGCATCGAATGACAAGACTAGCAAGCGGATGACTCCGGGGGATATTTGTGCTTAGAAATCTAACTACAAGCTGCGAATCCGTTTCCAGTTCAACAACTCGATAGCCACACTCCCAAGCCAACATAAGTCCATGTAAGACTCCCCACAGCTCCGCCATGGGTACCGTACATATCCCTATATTAACAATAAATCCCTGTTGCCATTCGCCAACGTTGTTCCTAATAACTCCCGCTGTCGTAGCATAACCGCCGCCTCTAACTGCTTCATCCGTATTAATCTTCAAAACACCTTCGCAAGGTCTGTACCACTTGACATCAATGTTCGACTTCTCATTTTTATTCTTGCTAACGTTGTTCTCACTCCAAGCTTTGATGTACTCTATAGCAACAGCAATAACGAAAGTGTGTCTTTCCCCAAGGAATTTCTCGCCTTTAAAGATTTTCACATTCCGCCATTTCCACGTCCACCAAATACTTACTGCAAAAACATCACGCCATATGCAATAATTATCAAAATGTTTATTTGAACAAATATTACCTCGAAACCATGTTGAGAACTCGCAAGAGAAGGATAGTCTGACTCCAGTATCAGTAGTCAATTTTCTCCACATTTTCTTCACTTTGTGGCATTCTCTAAACAAGTGTAGCTCAGACTCCGTGCCAGATCTGCAGCAGTAGCAAGTTTCAGTAGTCGCCATGTGTCTTCTAACCCTCTCAGAATTGATAAGAACTCCCCCTTTCATTGGCTTCCAAATGAAGACCCGTACTCTCTCTGGTACATTCCGGGCCCATATATATTTGAAGACTACTCCATCCACCGAGGGTTCAGATCCTCTCCTCGTAAGCATGTCATAGGCCGAGGCGACGGAAAAGATCCATTTTTAAGTGGGCCCAACTTAACTCATCTTCCAACGTCTGTGATCCATGCCTTTCTGTCATCTCCAACGTCACACTTGCAGGTCTTATGACGCCAGTTTTAGGCAGTCTGTTAATGAAAGTTTCTGTTGCAGTAAAACCCACTTCCACCCCGTGTTATCATCCCAGAAATAACTGACTTTCTTCCTTTGTAACTCTTATTCAACATGGCAATTGCAACTGAACTCAACGGGCCCTCAACTAGCCACTTATCCTCCCAAAAGTTTATAGTCTCACCATCTCCCATCACCCATTTGCACCATTCATTAACGATTTATGTGATTCCTCTAGTTTTTCCTCTCCAAACATAAGATTGTGAGGAGATAAACCCTCTATTTGGTCTCAAGTATTTCGACCTCAATACTTTAACCCACATACCATCATCATCCATTAAGTATCTCCAACCTAGTTTAGCAACCAAGGCAACACTTAAAGCTTCCATGTTTTTTAATCCTAGCCCTCCGTCCTCCTTCGGTTTGCATATTTCTTTCCACGCTACAGTATGCATTTTCCGATTTTTCTCAGTAGATCCCCATAAAAGGATCGGAAAATGCGTTCTATGTCCTCACAAACAGACTTCGGAATAATCAAGGAAGACATAGTATAAATCAGCATCAAAGAAAGGACCGACTTGGTAAGAGTAAGTCTTCCCGCAAAGCTCAAGTTGTTCCGTTTTCATCCACTTAATCTGCTCTTAATTTTGTCCAGCATATACGAGAATGAGGCCTTCGAAACCCGATTCTGTAAAATCTTCATGCCTAAATAGTTTCCTAGGCTATTTGATACTTCAAAGCCACTCAACTGAGAAATTTTGTTTTTCGTTTCAGCTAGGACGTTTGGAGAAGTGTAAACTTTAGACTTTTCAATGTTGATTCTCAGACCTGAGGCATTATAGAAAACATCCAGGAACTTCATCACGATCTTTATTTGTCCCGGAGAAGCCTCCGCAAAAAGGGTAAGGTCATCAACAAAGAAAAGATGTGATAACAGTGGTCCTCCTCGGGAAAGATATATAGGTTTTCATACTCCTTGATCCACTAAACTTTGAATTAGGTGACTTAATCTCTCCACACACAAAACGAACAATATATGGCGATAAAGGATCTCCTTGTCTAAGTCCTCCTTCCGGGGTGAATTGAGTGGTAAGTTCTCCATTCCATAATAATTGCATCCTAGTGGTAGAGATACATTCAATTACCAATTTGGTCCATTTAATGGGGAAGCCAGCTGCATTGAGTGTGTCTTCTACGAAGTCCTATCTTAGCCTATCATAAGCCTTATTGAGATCGAGCTTCAATATCATCCACTCTTTCCCGTTTTTTTCTTTCTCGTGGAATGAACTATTTCTTGCATTAGTACTATATTATCCTGAAGGGTGAGCTTTTTTAGAATTTCGGACGAAGCGGTTATTTTTAGGTTTATTTTCACTCATATAAATTATTTTTAGAATTTAACTTCAATTTATGAAATTGAGAATCTCTAACTTCAATTTTTTTATCTTTTGATCTTTTAACCCTTCTTTGAAAAGAAATTTCAAAATTCTATTCTTTATTTTTTTTTCAAAAAATTAGTTTTTTTTTGGTGACGTCATAATTGTTGATGGTACATTTGTTGGTATTATAGTGTTGATGAAACATTTGTTGACATTATAGGTGTTAATAGTACATTTGTGAGTATTACAATCGTTGACTTTACATTCGTTGGTATTATATTCGTCAACAATTTAGTTGAAGACAATGTTTTAGTGACAACGTAGTTGGTGACATTACATGACAATACAATTGGTGACAACATAGTTGTTCACAATACAAATGTAGATGATACATACAATTGATGATAATATAGTTGATGACAATATCGTTTGTGACAAAATAATGAATGACAATACAATTGATAACAATAATATTGTTGGTGACAACACAATTAATGACACTAAATTCATTTTTGAAAATATGTTACAAAAATGTCAAGAAATATCGGAAAATATGTCAAAAGGGGATTAAAACGAAATTTATTATTAAAAATAAATAAATAAAATCGAGATTAAATTTGCAATTGTATAAAATACATAATACTCGAATGAACTACTTTGTTGTTGATGGCCTTACACCCTAAATAGAAATTTGAAAAAGGGGTAAAATGGTAATGAGCGACTGCACTTCCCAACTAAACCGCCTAGTCCGCAAGTTGCACGGAAAGAGGTCGTCTCGTCTCATCCAAGCCGTTGGTCAAAAACGGAAAGAGAAACTAACCCACTTGACTTCCTCCAAACAGAAAATGACAAGTGTCCGCATAGCACCGACCCCGTCAACCTATAAAGACCCCCGCCTATCATACGGTCTTCTCTCCACCTCTATCTCTGTTACTAATTTCTCCAACGCTTCTTCGCGCATTTTCGTGTTTGTAATCAACCATCAGAGAGAGAAGAAATCGCTCGATCGGTCTTCAATGGCGCAGGCTATTTGCGAGAAACCTCATATGGCGATCGAAGAGGAGGCCAACCGTAAGTTTGCAGATTTGACGATGGCGAGCGCGGTTGTGAAGGCAAGCGACGATCTCTCGGCCACAAAAACAGCGTATGAGAACGAGGAAAGTCTATCGACATTGAAGGTCGATGACGATCTCGCAACTGCCAAGGCGAACGCTGTTTCTGATAACCTGGAGAAGAAAAACCGTATTCAAGTTTCTAACACCAAGAAACCTCTCTTTTTCTACCTCAATCTCGCCAAGGTATTTTCTCTCTCTTTCTCAGTATAGATTGGATTTGCTTTATATATGTTTTGAGAGAAGACGGTCGAGTTTCTGATTTGTGACTGATGTTATTTTTAAGAAATGAGTGAAACACTTACTGGATTCATGTTGAATTGTAAATGACTGACATCTTTTGTTAATTTGCGGCTTTCTTTTGATTGAGAAGTGCTTTGAGTTCAATTTACTTGAAGTATCATTTAATAATCAGACGTAACACTCCTGCTGAATCCTAAACGGCTTCTTGATTGTCTTTTCTGAACATGTTGTCCATGCGTGGTCTAAATCATGCTTGCATGTTTTGGTACTTAATTATCTTCTATTCTTGATGGATTGACGATGTTGCAGCAGTATCTGTTGACGTTTAGTATATTTTAGCATTTGAGTTGCCACTTCTATGATATCAATTATACGCGTCCTTTCTTGTAAAAAACGTGTACAAGACTATGGTGACAGTTACGGTTTGTTTGATAAGAATTAGATGTTCCTGGATGTACTGATAGATTTTCATAATTAGCTCGGAAATGTGTTGAGTAAGATTTGATTTAAATATCAGCACTGGATCTGAATCGATGCTTTACGCACCTGGCAAATATCTTTAGAGGTTCCTTGAACATACTTTTGTTGATATTGGCGATGCATGATTGATATTGTCATCACACTAATCTGAATTTTGCAATGGTGCTGGTAATGCATTTGTGTTATGTTTACATGTCTTCCTTAGTGAAAATCTGTTTAGAAATTTATAACAAAGAAACTTTGCCCTGTCTTTTTTTTTCATCTGATAGCTCTTCCAATTTGATATTAGCAACTAAACATAACAATATTTAATATGTGGCAAGACAAACTATAATTACATTTCTTCCTTTAAGAACCCAGTTTCAATCTTATTACGCCTTGTATCTCTGCTTTTTTTTTTGTATTGCAGAGGTACATCAAGCAGTATAATAATGTGGAACTTTCTGCTTTGGGCATGGGTACGTGTTCCTGTCATTTGCCACTTTAAATTATCTTGACTCGGAAATGGGAAGTGCTAAGACGTATATATGCAACACAGCAGTTTTAACGTGTAATTAAATCAACGTGGAGAAATGTGTGTATTACTTGATTTACCTTACCAATTGAGTGTATTAACATGACATAATAACTATGCAGCAATCCCCACCGTGGTTACAATTGCTGAAATCCTGAAGGCAAATGGTGTCGCAGTAGAGAAAAGTGAGCCATATCTGCAACTTTTTATGCTTACTGGACATAAATAGACACATTCTAATGTCACTTTGTGATCTGAATATTTGGAACAGAAGTCCTAACTTCAACAGTTGGGTCCAAAGATGAAAACAAGGGCCGTTTAGTTCAGAAGGCTAAGGTAAGGTTTAGAGAGAATAGAAATATATATAGGCTCATGAGATGTTGTCATGATAACTGTTTGCTCGTTAATACAGATTGAGATTCTGCTGGAGAAAAACTTGGCTGCAAAAGATTCAGAAGAGAGTGACCAGATGGTTGAGTCTGAGGAGAAGGAAGCATGAGCTGTCAAATAACATTGTCTGAACACAACATTGTTTGTGTTTTTCATCCAATATTCATTTGCTTTAACGAGTAGATAATATGATATACATGAGCATCTAGTGCAAAGATGCACACTGCTAGGGATAAGATTGTAACTGTGACTACAGTCGCTGGCTCCTTTGCAGCATAGTAAGCAAGGACACTGGTCAAGCTACCCACTTGAATTTGTTCCATTACGTGTTGTAAGCCTTTATTACGTTTGTTGGTTTGTTTCTTTCGTAATAAAACACACTTTGCTGTCTTCAACTCGTGTGTTAACATTGCAATCCAGTGCAAACATACAGCACAGATCTGTATACAATCTCAACCCTAATAGTAAAGATACATTCCATCCAAAGGCTATATATATTTCTACTCTTTTATTGGCCTTCTGAGTTCTGAACTAAACGGCCCTTGTTCTCATCTCTGGACCCAGCAGTTGAGGTTATAACATCTGTTCCAGATATTCATTCCAGATATTCATTCACAAGGTGATGTCAGAATGTTTGTATTTACGACCAATAAGCATACAAAACTGCAGATTCTCTTTTTAGATCTTTGGCTCACTTTTCGCTACCGCAACACCATTTGTCTTTATAATTTCAGCAAGATTCTCATTTAGATTTTTGGCTTCACTTTGAATATGGAGTTACATAGCCGTGCGACACAGTGCATGGTAGAATCATCATTAAAAAAAAGGACAAATGGCTAAACAAGTCTTCGAGTGATAATTTTTTTTTTTACCTAACTGTTTCATAATAATTCCTATCATGAATAGACTCTTCTTCTCGATGTATATCTTAAGGTAAGAATAGAGATATTGTGTTTTTATGGAAAGGAGTTAAACAGAGAATATTAATTAACTAGAGAAAATTGTAGTTGGTGTACATCTATCTTACGCGTGCGTGAATAAGGTTCCACTCCTTCAAGCGTGTTCATCTATCTTTGAGCATTTCTGGATACACAGAGATTGAATTCACTTGCAGGAAACTAATTGTTTAACATATCGGAAACATAAACAAAAACTATAAATTAAAATAAAACATCTGTATGGAACTCAACTAGAGATTGAAAAAAAAAAAAAGGAAAAAGGGGGCTAGAAACAAGCCCAGCATCTCCCTTTACAAGTCTTATAACCCAACCTTCTCAAAGATGCATATTATTGATACCAGATTGCGGTGATGAGCTAATGTAAAACCAAGCGTCTTAATTCCTGCGGTGATGAGCTAATGTAAAACCAAGCGTCTTAATTCCTGTGGCCATTTGAAGGCCTGAACATTGTGTAGCCATTTAACCCACACGTAAGATTATTGGAGTAATCTGCTGCTCCGTAAAGGTATCCGTCTCCACCCCGGGAATTTATCGTACCCGGCATCAACAGATTGTGCCCACCAACCTGCCACTGGTTGTGCACCAACCCATCAATCTGTTCATTCATGTAAGGCATCATGTTGCTTTGTGGAATGTATTCCCTTTGAGTATCATATCGACGCCCCTGTAAAGCATGATCCAATTGAAAAAATTGGTCATGATAACTATGATTGCGTTCAAACCTGCAAGAGCCAGTCGAGAGGCCCATATCGCCACCTGGCATGCCCATGTCGCCAGGGAATCCAAACCTTTGATCGGGTAAGTAGATCCCACTGCCAACGTTTTGGTCGTCGTCAAGCAGATCATTAATGATGTCGAGGTGAGGGAACTCGTCTGTTAAAGACGCAACTTGTGTCTTTTGTCGCCCTGAGGTTGAAACGGTTTCATGAGGTCCTCTAAGCATAGGAGGGTGAAATTCTATGTGTGTACTGGCGGCTTCTCTTTGGAAACTGTTTGGTAACCATTGTTGCCTTGCAGCTGCATTATAAGAAATTCCCGAGTTAACAGAATTGAGCTCCGCTTTGTCAGTGGCCCGAGGAATAAAAACTGGGCCGGGTACCAAAGTGGAGGGTCGAGAGCATGACGGAGAAGGTGAAGGTGAAGTGGAAGGTGATGGTATCGGATTTACTGGTGGGTAAGAGAGGAAGGATGAACTAGCAACAACATTGTTGCCCATAATGGCATTCCTAGAAGATTGAAGAGCATAGTTGTGGATGGTTGGGGACGGGTCAGGACCCAAACGGCCCGTTGCACTCACAGAGCGTGACAAAGCTGGTGCTGCTTGTACCATAGAGGCAGCAGGGGTAACAGCTAGCTTAGATGCAGTAGGTATAAGAGGTGTGCTTGAGGGTCTTGAAATTAAAGAAGCTTGTTGCCCATAAGGTTTCTCATCTGTTGGGGTTTTATTTTTGGGAGGACTTTGAGGTACGTATGATGCTGCCGATGCTTTTTCTTTTCGCTGTATGTCGTTGTCAATCTGGCTTTTACTGCTTGAATTCCCCTGTACCAGGATTACCTCTTCCTCCTTAATCAAAAATCAAGAATCAGTAAATAGAGGAAAATATTGCTAAACAACAGGAAAATGAAGAAGAGTACCACTTTCTTAGCCATTATCTGCTCGGGTGGCTTCGATTGCTCCTGTAAAGATGACAGTGCAGCTTCGTACTTGATTGACTCCGTTGCCTTGTCACTAGAAGAATGATGATGTTGCTGCGAGTCTATAACGGCCTCAGATTTCAGACTATTAGCTTGCTGGTTCTTTCCTCTACAGAAATAAACTCCATAGTATGTGACATAGTAGAATCCTTGCATATGTTACTGTAAGTAAGACAGTAATCTAACAATTTACCTGGTTGGTGATTTCTGGCTATTGTGGTTCATAGATGAATTGCCTTTGTATGACCCATTAATTGCCAGTGAGGGGGTTGAATCTGTAGAAGACGTTGAGGAACTATCATCCATCACAGATGAACTGTTATCTCCTTCGCGGCGAAAGGATGACAAGTCATTGCAAACTGCAACACCACTGACCTCTGCACGCAGATGCACCACTGATGGGTCAATATCCCAGTTCACGGGGCTTGCTTCTGTATCTTCTGAATCAAGTTGCAAAGCTTCAGTTGAACCCTCGACTGAATCAGATGTTACAGATGCATCTTCAGGAGCTTCATCTTTTTCAACCATGCTTTGTCCTTCCAAGGATTCTTTGACATCTTCGGTACGAAATCCATGTATATGCTTGTCTTCTAAATCAAAAGCAGGCTTTTCATCTTTGACCTTGTCTTTAGCCCTGCGATTGTTCCGCTTTTGCTTACCCTGTCATTTGCAACAGTAAAAACACGACCAAAAAGATTCAAGACCAAAAACCAAAGACTTGCATGTAGAAAGATTTGACTGTACAAATCAAGCTATACTCAAATATAGTAAAACCTGTTTTTTCTTTGATCTTTTTTCTTTTTCAGCGATCACCCGCTTTGCCTTCTGCTCACTCTCAGCTTTTTCCTCTTGGATGAGTTCCTCTTGCCTCTTCAAAGAAACAGCCTCCCGGTAGGCAGCTTCAATCTTGCTGTTGTAGTAGAATGTGTTAGAATGTTGCAGAATAGTATTATCATTAAATGTTGGAATTAATAGCATTCAAAAGAGGGAACAAGTGGAATTTAGAAAATGAACAGAAACAATGTTTGCCTTTAAATTTTGTATTTTATTGCATCTTTCGTATTGACACGTTCCCCTCCCCCCTTTGAACCTAGAAAGGCAAAACATGAACCTAGGCTACCTAGCAACCGCCTTTCAGCTCTTCCACCAAGAGCTACAGAAGTTAGGATCAGAGCTACAAGAATCAGACAATTGCACCCCACTCCATCTAAAAGCGCCATTTGTGGTGACTTTGATTTGACAAACCACAAGAAAACTGTGAGAGTCCTTCATTGAACCTATTTGCATATCCTTCCCAAAATCCTACAAGATGCACAACAGCCACAAGGCATAGCATTTCATCCACTAGGACTTTATGCTACCAAAGACGGGGCCTGTTCTTTATAAGAAAAAACAATATACATTCCAGAGAACAGTATGTTTTCAATCACATTACCTGAATATATGTGTGAGAACATATATTTCCACAGTCCTACGGCCTAATATTGTTAAACGCCTTTCATCCCGCTCGATGGAATCCTTGTAGAAGTCCTCACCAGAACCACCATCCTGCAAAGGGAAACACAATTTGGTAATTCCAAGGAATCGAGAAGCACAGTGATCCTAGAAAAAGAATTGATCAAGGAAGAAAAAGAAAATAAACAGCAAAATAGATGTAACATTCCTACAAGAATGGAAACCAACCATTCAGGAACACCACCCAATACGTTACCTTACACTACAAACAATGCAAAATGATCACCATACAAAAAAAAAAAACCTAACTAAGACGCATTGAGGTCAATAATTATGGAAGAAGTACACCACAAAACAAATCTGAAACTGGTGCAGGGGAGCTGGATAAATCCAATGAACTTAAAAATATTTCATGGTCTTCTAAGTATATCCTATAGTTCCTGACTTCCTGCTACAGAAGCAAAGTACCATAAATCTAAGATAATCTATGGTGAAAGATCAACAATCTAGCAAGCCACACCATGATGTCATGTGATGGTAAGATATATGACAGCCCTTCCATCTCTCAAACAGTCATGTCTTCGCATTTATGCAATTACTACAAGAAATCACAACAGTACAAGAGAAGAATTCACTAATTTTATTTTCTTATTTTACATCAAAATATGATTTCTAGTGCAAAATAAATCTTCAAAGGAGTTGACAAGTTTCTTAAACAATTATCATCTATAACACCAATTCTTCTGTGAGAAGTTTCTCTTATCCTAATTTGAACTCATGAAATTCAAAAGATCAACACATAAATTAAGAATGGATCGTCATGATATTTTGCTTAAACTTTCTATATAAATTTGCATAAGACTGCATCCTTACTCATTAAACCGCTTTCAAATATGCTCTTAACTTATAATTGTTGGACCATGCACATATCCCACATGAAGTATAAAAGCATGACTATATATTTTCGAAAGAGAATAATACAAAACTAAACCCTCTAATAACCCTTCTCATCATGCTTATCAATACCAATCCAGATTGGAGTACTTGGACTTTGTCATCAACCGAGTGAAGAAGTTACAGCCTAATCACTGTGACTGGAAGTCTAGAGCTAACCTTTGTGCGGTTTTGAGGACCTTTCTCATCTTTTGGGGGTAAAGGATCCATGGTAGCCCTCGCTAAAAGTGAAAGCACGTCATCTACTAAAACAAACATGTCTTGCTCTACTTGAATAACTGGAGCTAGTATATCTCCACCCTCTAGAAATTTTGATTTGTCAAGCATGCATTTGCTTTGACCTTCCAAAGCCTTGAGCCCGCTGTACAAGGAATCCATAACCAGAGTGGACGTGACTTCCTTCTCTAGGAAAAAATGTTTAACAATCATTTTCAAAATCGGCTCCATCTTCTCCCTCGACATGAGATGCCTAACATTTCGATCAATCTCCCGCCAGAAAGCACAAAAGCTGCAAAAATGTAACTTGTAGATGAATCTGGTCATAGTAAGGAGGCGGGAATTCTACAACAATAGTCGATTAGTCATAATAGAGGTGAAAACATAATGGAACCAAAGCACGTGGAATCACCCGAAAGAACAAGAGACGACAGTCTTTATTTTGTTCTTTGGGGAAAAATCTAAAATGAGTGAAATGTAAGACTCTAGAAATATCAAATTTAGACAAAAGAAACCCCAGCAATCGCATAATAACAAAAAAAGTATTTGGCATTCTCTGGGTCATCTTGCATACCACATTTAATTGACCGTAACCTTGTTTAT
Organism: Fagopyrum tataricum; assembly: GCA_002319775.1. NCBI lineage: Eukaryota > Viridiplantae > Streptophyta > Magnoliopsida > Caryophyllales > Polygonaceae > Fagopyrum > Fagopyrum tataricum. The sequence continues at coordinate 15,682,174 of CM008284.1, forward strand.
TAATAAAAAAAATGAATGAATGAATGGCCTCAGAGTGCTTGTCATTCTCTTTTGTTGAAAGCAATGAATCTTACAAGGTAAAAAGATTTAGGCATTAGCTCCTCCAACTATTCAATTTTAGGAATTTAAAGTGGTATACCTTGACCACCTAGCTTTATCCTCTAATAACTTCCCCAACTTATCTCTTCTATCATCAACAAAACGCCGGCAGATCTGCTCAACATTCGTCAGATATACACGCACAAACTCTCTCCTGTATTGACTATGAAGACAGCGGAATGGGCGATCTGCCCTCTCCCTATATATTTCAGAGGTAAAAAGATTTAGGCATCAGCTCCACCTACTATTCAATTTTAGGAATTGGATAGAGTTCATAGAGCCACAGAAATACAGTAAAATTAAATCTATATCCATGAAAAAGTCTAAGACTACATGTACGGTGAAGAATATTCACACTTGATAAACAACATAAAATTGTGAATACAGAACTTCCATTCTAGTAGCTAAATTCGACAGCTGCTCAAAAGACTTGATCATCAAAAACATCTCTTTCAGAAAGAGAGTCACTTGGACATTTACAGAAGCAGCACGAGTCCCGAGTGGGTGTTTCATGAAAAACAGTATTCATTTGCAAAGTGCTCAACGTCATCAAATATGGGTTGTACTGACAATGGAAGCTCATATAATATTGCGGCAACAGAAAAACTAAAAGCAGGAGTATCCAACTATACACATTTAGGGCAAACAAAATGATTAATATCCTTCTCTCCACAATGGAAGTGTTCACTACGTTATTTGAGTATAGTTTATAGCAAAAACCAGTGGAAAAAAGGTTCTCCCCCCAACCACTCACCCCCACCCAAACTCTCTCACTCCTAATCCATGGTAGTATCCTCCACCTTTTTGTGCAGCCCCCATAAATTTGTTCATCCCTGCATCATGGCCGACCAAGATGGGTGCAAATATGGCGAGATTCTGAATTCTTAGTTAGTGAACCAATGGAATTGACTCTACTCACATAATTGATGGCATGCAAGTATCTTACTCTGGATTTTGCCACAACAAGCACCAAAAGATGATGTAGTATGGTTTTTCTTGGCCTTCACTGGTCCATATCCCTATGAGCAAGGATCATTTCTAAGAGGTTTACATCAACGATAAGTATTTAAACTGTGCTAACCATCTAGTCTTTTGTGGGAACATTATTCCAGATGCCTTTAAAGTGTTAGTGTTACTCACTGACTAGCAATTCAACTAGGGATTTGTCATAAACCTAGGATGACATATTCACATTGTTGTAACAATCTTTGTAACAGTGTCACTGACATTAAATTTCTTTGATTTAATTAGAAAGCAAGAAGATGATGAAGTATCAAAGATCACGAGAGCATAAACGATTAATTTCACCTGACAACCTGAACTTGAGCCTTCACAATGAGAGTGTCAACGTCTACAAATCCATCTGACACTTTAGACAGTTCCATAAATTTTTTCCATCCCCAATCGTGCTCTTTCTTCCAAAATCTATGTAGTGTATCTGTGATTTCCCACCAGACATGTTAGAGGCAAAGAAATTACAAAAAGAACCTAGGTAATTCATTTAAATAGAAGCATGTAAATAAATATTACATAGATAATCTTTGTTAGGTAAAAGAGTCAACATAACTCAACATCAAACTAACCAGAATACTTAGATTTTTTTGGATCTTTATTCACCACAGCAATTGTGAACTGCGCAAGATGACTCCAACCTGATCCAAACGGAAAAGTCTGTTACAATCCAGTTGTGCATGCAGAGAAGACAAACAAAGTGACGACAAGAGAATAAATTAATTTTTTTAGCAAAAACTTACAAACCTGGAAGAAGTTTATCATGATTAGCTACACATAAAAACAACGAGAGATGATTGCAGACATCACAACCCTGGGGATATATTAGAATATACCTACAATGGATATCAACTGAATTTATTAACAAAAACATTTAGCAACAAAACCAGGCAATTACTGCAATTAGCATCCAACACGACTGTGTGCTGTCACAGTCCAGATTTCTTCATCCCTTCTCACAAACCTTAATATATATTGCGTATTCAGATAAATTCACCTCCCAAATACTGACATCCCTTTAACTCGAAATTAACCATGACAAATAATTTTACTGAAATCAGATAGCCCCTTCAGGAATTTGAGTAACAATGCTTCAGATATTAATACAACACCTTAAGTGACAGTGATTCCAAGTGAAGATCTAAATAAATCTTTCCAAAAGCAACCAGAAGAAGTAGAGTTTCAGCAATTCAATGCAGCAAATAGACATTCTTAAGTAGGCAAAGAGAAGCATATGCAAGTGTATAGGTTATTATAACTCATAATTATATTGGGAATTGCCTATACTATGTACCATTTTTTAACATCTATACAAATATTTCCAAAAGCCATCACAAGATGTAGATTCCAGCAAATCCAAACAGTTAATAGAACTCTAAGTAGGCTAAGAGAAGCATATGCAAGTGTATAGGTAATAATTACTCATAATTATATTAGGAACTGCTTATACTATAATAGCATCTTTATTCTTTAACACCAGAGAAACAGTTTCATACAATTATCAAAATGAAAATAACATGCACGAAAAGAAACAAATTTATGAACTAACACAACCTAATCAGAAAGTAAAAGCTTTTCAGATGCATATATATGTCATATATTGGAGTCTAACAATTCACTAAGTAATAAATTTTATTTCTAGAGCTGAAAGGATTATTAAGCACAAAATGAAAGTTCCTCGTATACTAATATTTTTTTCCCCTGATGCAACAGACATCATTATTCACTGAATTTGTCATGAATAAGTATGCATAATGCATTCCCTGATTGTATCCAGATTAAAAAGATCTGGTCACTTACAGATGCAACACGAGTCAGAAACTACAGGGTTTTTATAGATTGCAGGTTTATCAATTTGAAATGAACTTGTTAAATATCCCTCTATACTATTTCCTATTCCTCTTCCCTCTGCTCTTTTCATCAGAAGATCTCTCTATGGTGAGGAACGATGCAGCTAAAAGAGATACATTCTCTAGTGCTCTAAGATATGCAATTCTTAATTTGCACAGTATTGGTTCATAATAATTAGCAGAGTTGTTGTTCGATTATGACAAACTTGGTCTGTATGCTCTAGCTATAAAAGGAGTCATATCAAAATATGAATGTAATTTAGTCGTTTCATATCATCATTCCACAAGCACTTATAACAGAAAAATACATGATAGCATGCCCTATATTAAATTGGACGGTAAACTCACCAACAGACACAAAAATTTTACACAAAACAAGCAAATTAAGCATCACATACCCCCAACAACCAATTACTAAAGGTTACTTACCATTTGTAACCACCAATTTCAAATGCATTGCTTTTAAGTTCTCTCTTGTTGATTGTAGAAAACTTCTCTATCTTCCATGTGTACTTCCCATATAGGTCAGAAGGTTTTGGACCTGCAAGGTGTAAATTGAATAAGACAAAACTGTGCTCAAGTACATAGTCATGAGAAAAAAGATTGAGAAAACAACATAAACCATACATGATATTACTAGCCCCACTCCCAACAAATTTATCTTGACATTTATCAATTTTACTGAGACAAGAAGACCCTGACAAGTGACAAGGGAAACACAAGGAAGTGAAGGAACCTAGAACAACCAACACTAGCAACCACCTCCTATATTATCTATGAGAACACAAGGCCTCAGCGTCCACATTTTTCTACTCTAGAAAGCCTCTTCGAAACAAAAACATACACATTAACCAAAATCATGTGTTGAGAGAAGTGTTTATTTGGCACAACTCTATGTTTCAGATACCATGATAGTATATAAGAAGAAGTGGGGACCAAACAGGCACAGAAAAAGACATCCTGTATTGCAACATCTATCCCTAAAGAAGAGGGAATCAAGGGACAAGAATGCAGTCGAAGCTTTGAAAGAGGGAATATATATATGAATTAGATGCTGCACAAGAGATTCATATAAGCAGAGACTTATCACAGCAGTAAGGCTCAAGATAGAATCCAGCAAAACCAAAGGCAATGGGAGGAACAATTTAAGCAATCTCATCTCATAAGTTAATTAGGCCATTGGTATATTAAGTCATTGATAAGAACTGAATTGGACTCTCCATATTCCATGCAAGCTGACAAAGCTTCAAACTTAAACAACAGATGAGCACTCAAGTATCGTAAATATTTGGCAGGTGTTGATCAACTCCCAACAACACAACCTTCCAGAGCCCAGAATAAATGCTTCATGCAATAAAGCAACCAAAAGTGCACAAGGCAAAAAAACTTGGAGCATTCAGATCATTGGTACAAGGACCATAAAATCTGAATAAACAGTTGCAATGCTCCTTCAACTGAAACATGTGGGTATAAAATCACTAAACTAAAGAATCATCATACCACCATCATCGTCACTGTCCTCAGTGTCCCAATATGGAGGAGAAGTTGATGGCATGCCATTCTCCACCTGCTCGGTTAATCGCCATTCAGCCATGGCTTCAACACGCTGGCTATCATGCACACTTGACAATCCCTCTGATGACCTCCCGGCAGCGGACTCCTCGCATGCAGTCCCAGCCATATTCAAACAAAAGACTGTAAATAGGTAGATACCAGAACAGTTGGTCAGAGCAAGGCTCAATCGTCAGAACACAGATATAACCCCCGGAGAAGTAGAACCAAGTTCTTTGTTATACAGATTTTTGTAAAACTTCATCAAGCAGATTCAATAAAAGACTATACTTCAATAACCTGTCCTATATAAATACACCTAAGACATAGCCAACGATGCACAAGACTTGAAATTTCCCGACCATAGTTAACAAAAAAGTATCGAAACGCAATATTTTAAAACTGCTAAATTCACTAATCTTATCCAAAAACATCAAAGAACCTAAACTCGCCATCAGAGAAGTTGATGACAACAGAAAAACAGGTTACAATAGTACAATCATATCAGACCCACCAAATAGGGATTGAGCCACCTCATCATCGATTCAATAGATGAAATAATCAAGCGAATTAATGGCATGCGATCGATCGTTCGAACAAATTAAACCCAAAAACCCTAATTTGTACAGAAAAACAAGCCAGCGAATAATCCAACCGGAGAAACGGATTAGAATTGAATTGTATCGGAGTTCGATTAAAGTCTGAAGCAGATCGAATCACAAACACGAACCTGGAATTGCAACTAAACAGAAAGAGGTGAGTTTATTGTTCGATAAATAGGGAAGGGGAAAAGGGGGCCAAAGGACGAGATGCTCTTACGTGAGAAGGCTGAGAGAGAAGAGAGAGAAGAGAGAGAAAGTAGAGAAATTTTGCGTAAGAGAGAAAGGACAGATTTTCAGGTCCAAGGAGCAGCTGCAGAGCACAGGCTCACCATTAACAAACTATTCATATTTATATTTTAACAAATAAAAAATTTATTCATCCTATAATTATATAAATAAATGAATCAAGATTCAAATAACCCAGAATTGTGTAATTCTATATCGATAACTATATTTATTTTTCTTTTTATTTATCATAAGGAATGTTATTACGGATTTCGGATAATATTTACTTCAGATTTAATGTTATGAAATGTAAATAACCAATTTCTACTTTAAATATATTTATTTTAATATAATAATGACTTTAAATTTAAATTAGATCGTACTTATTATAACTGCTATAGTTATTATTAAACGAACATATTTTATTTATCACTAGATAGAAAGTTATGTTTAAAGATTAAGTAGATTTATACAGAGATTTAAATATATAGAATGATATTTAATTAATGACATTTTCATAAATAAGTTAATAAAATGTTGAGGTGGCATCATGGACATAGCGTCCTTTGTGTAAATAAATATATTAATCCGTGTATTTTTCATGCAATGTACGATAATTTTTAAAATTTACTCATAAATATATTATATCAAGATTATTTAAGACTAAGTTTTATATGATGGGATAGGATAAAATGTTTGTGCAATACTTGTGTGCGTTTATTATGTAAACCATTATTTAACAATGTTTAATTCAAGTCAATAAAAATTCAAAATTGTAAATGTATAATATGACATATAATGAAAAAAAATATTCAATAAATAATAAAAATCAAAACACAAACTTTTAAAAATATTATTGAGTTAAAAATCATTGATTAAAAAATTGAGGGTTGAATTAAATTTAGATGGCTTGTGGCCGTATAAACACCAAATATCTACTCTACCTTGCTGGAAACCAATCCGCCGAAAATTAGAGCTTCTCGTATTGTCTTCACCATAAAGTTGTTTATTCTCCGGTTATAGACAAAATGACGACAGAGAACAATAGAGAGAAGAAGCAATCAAAGGGTTCGAGTGAATGAAAAACTAATCGGATTAATATTTTATGAAAGCAAATAAAAACACCTATATGATAAACACGAATGAAAACCAATAAAAAAGATTTTCTTCAACCTCTTCTACATTGGCTTTTCTTGCTATAAAAATTAAGCTTTGTATCCCGATCCAATCTTGAGAGTAATTATCTACACTTCATAAGAACGTAATAATCTCGATGAACTTAAACAAAGTCATCATTGAATGAGTTTACACCTACAACTTTTCACAATGCAATAAGACTAATGTATTGATAACTTTTTAAATATTTTGGGAAGCTGCGTGAATTGTGGCGTTAACATGTATCAAAAGATTTCCGCTTCAATAGATATAAGACTAGTGTGCCGTGCACGGGATTTGTTAAAATCTACTCGTATTTATATTCTATATCAAGTAGAGTATGTTTAATATGATGGGATATGATAACATACTCGGGCAATACTTGTGTGCGTTTACGCAAAAATTATGTGACCCGTTAATTATTCAATAGATTATTAAAGTCAATAAAAATTCAAAGTGCAAATGTATGATATGACATATCATGAAAAAATATTCGATAAATAATTAAAATTAATACAAAAAATTTCAAAATTAATAATTGAGTTAAAAATCATTGATTAAAAAAATTAAGGATTGAATTAAACTTAGAGGGCTTGTCACTTTATAGACATTATATATGTACTCTACCTAGTCGGAAACCAATACTGCCGAAAGTTGGAGCTTCTCGTATTGTCTTTACCATATAGTTATTGTGTTCTCCAGTTATAGACAAAATGACAGCAAGGCACAATAGAAAGAAGAAGTGAGGTGTTAGAGTAAATGAAAAACTAATCGGATTAATATTTTATGAAGCAAATAAAAAGATATATACGATAAACACGGATGATAACCAATAATAATAAATAATAAAAAATTCTTCTTTAACCTATTCTACATTGGCTTTTCTTGCTATACAAACTAAGCTTTGCGTACCGATCCAATCTTTAGAGTAATTATCCACATTCCATGAGAACGTAATAATCTCGATGAACTTGAACAAAGTCAATCATTGAATGAGTTGACACCTACAACTTTCAACAAATTTAATATTAAATCAACTCCTTGTCAAAGATATGTGGAAGGAAAAAATCAAAGACACTGTAAATTTGAATCGCAACAACTGAGAGAAGAGAGAAGATATGAGTTCTTACATGGCGATGAATGAGACCGCAAAAGAGAGACGACGCATTGGGGCGATGGGGCAAAAGAAGTGAGAATATCTTAATACATAGGGAGGGAAAACACCCTGAAAGTTGTAAATAGGAAGTTTACATTGAGTCGTGTTCGGATCGCGGTCGTGATCGTGTGCTTTCCGACAACTCCTTTTGATGGAAAATGCTTCCTTGGAGTCTCGTCTTCACGCCCCCAGGAGTACGTTTCATGTTGTACATGCTTCCGACGGTGCTTCTTCGGCAGTGCTTGGCTCGTAGTCTCACTTGCTTCGTCTTCATGGAGTTCTCCCTTCACCACCCCCGATTATCCTTTGTTGTTCTCCTTCGGTTCTTTTCTTTTCATGTTTTGGTGTCTTGTATTGTACTCTTGACGGTTGTCTCCGTCTGCCGTCTTTTCGTGGCCTCCCGTTTCACCGTTGTTTCACGGTGATTGAGTCACTTACCTTGTTCCTCAACAAAAAAAAGATAATGTAAAAAAAAAAAAGAAGAGAGATACGTTAGTTTTATATAGGATTTTTTAATGATTTCGTGAAACAAATAAAACAGATAACAAACATAAATAATTATCATAAATGATAACGAAATATTCTACACTTGATAAAATTGGTAATTACTTAATTTGAATATTTGGCCGATTTGAAAACACATATCATCCAAATTTACTTAACAAAAAATATTTACCTTTTATAAATTCCGAAAATATCTAAGTTTATCTAATAATTTTAATTTCTCATTGCGAATAACGTATTACTAACTTTATAAAATATTTTGGAAAGCTGCGTAAATTGTGGCGTTCACATGTGACAAAAAATATATCTCCTTTAATAGATACAAGACTAGTGTATTACCCGTGCCGTGCACGAAATTTGTTAAAATTTAATCGTATTTATCTTATATCAAGATTTTTTAGAATAAGTTTTATATGACGGGATATGTTAACATGCTTGTGTGATACTTGTGGGCGTTTACGCAAAAATTATGTGGCCCGTTAATTATTCAAACTCAAGTCAATAAAAATTCAAAGTGTAAATGTATAATATGATAAATCATGAAAAAATATTCAATAAATAATAAAAACTAAAACAAATTTTTCAAAAATAATTGTTGAGTTGCAAATTGTTGATTAAAAAATCGAGGGTTGAATTACACTGAGAGTGCTTGTGACTGTAAAAACGCTAAATCTCTGGCCTACCTTGCTGGAAATCAATACAGCCGAAAGTTAGAGCTTCTCGTATTATCTTCACAATATAGTCAATGTATTCTCCGGTTATTGACAAAATAACGACAAAGCACAATAGAGAGATGAAGCAATCAAGATGTTCGAGTGAATGAGAAACTAATCAAATTAATATTTTATTAAAGCAATAAAAAGACATAGATGATAAACACGGATGAAAACCAATTAAAAAAAACTCTTCTTTAACCTTTTCTACATGGGATTTTCTTGATGTAAAAATTAAGCTTTTCGTCCCGATCCAATCTTGGGGGGAAATATCCACACTCTATAGGAACGTAATAATCTCGATGAACTTGAACAAGATCATCATTGAATGAGGATACACCGACAACTTTCAACAAATTAAATATTCAATCAACTCCCCAGCAAAGATATGTGCAAGGAAAAAAATCAAAGACATTATATAATGAATTGCAACAACTCAAGAGAAGAGAGAGAGAAGCATATGAGTTCTTGCATGGTGATGAATGAGACCGCGAAAGAGAGACGATGAAAGAGATGAAGACTTGGGACGATGGACAAAAAGAAGGGAGAATATCTTATTATATAAGGAGGGGAAAACCCTTAGAAGTTTTACGCAGGAAGTTTATATGAGAAGGAATAAATATGATATAAAAAGATATATTAGTTTTATATATGATTTTGCAAGATTTTCAAAACTAATAAAATAGATAATAAAAGTAAATAACTATTCAATAAATAATAACAAAAGATTCTACACTTGATAAAAATGGTAACTAATTAATTAGAAGATTTGGATATGAAAATTTGGCAGATTTAAAAGACATATCATACAAATTTACTTAACAAAGAAATTTACCTTTTATAATTTTCAAAAATATCTAAGTCCTTACTTGGTAAGGAACAAAGATCATATAAAATAGATACGTTAGTTTTATATAGGATTTTGTAAGATTATTCAGGAACAAATAAAATTGATAACAATAAATAATTATTCGATAAATAATAACGAAAGATTCTAAATTATGTGACCAGAATGTTTAAAAAGACACGTCATACGAATATACTTAACAAAAAATATTTATCTCTTATAAATTCCGAAAATCTCTAAATTTATCTAATTATTTTAATTTCTCATTATAAATAACGTAATTACTAACTTTATAAAATATTTTAGAAAGGTGCGTGAATTGTGGCGTTGACATGTGACCAAAAAAAGTCTCTACTTTAATAGATATAACATAAGATTAGTTTATTACTCGTACCGTGCACGGAATTTGTTAAAATATACTCGTCAATATACTATACCAAGATTTTTCAGACTAAGTTTTATGCTTGTGCGATTTTTGTGTGCGCTTACGCGAAAATTATGTGACCCGAATGTTTGATTCAAGTCAATAAAAATTGGGTGAAATGGGAGACTATGCTCTTTTTGTAGTGATGAGCACTAAGTAGACTCCTTTTCATATTAATGGACAAATTAGGCTCCATTTACTTATCTTTAAAGATTAATTGAAAGGGCAATTTAGGAATATGAAATTACTTAAGCCCAATCTCAATTGGTTTAATGAAAGTCCAATTGTTTTAATGAAGGCTCAAACCTAATTGGTTTAATGAAAGCCCAATTGTTCTAATAAAGGCCCAAGCCCAAGTTGTTTAATGAAAGCCCAATAGTTCTAATAAATGTTACGCCCGATACACAAGCTTCGGACAGGGCCCGATACACAAACTTCGGACAGGGCCCGATATACAAGCTTCGGACATGACCCGATACACAAGCTTCGGACAGGGCCCGATACACAAGCCTACGCTCGGGCCCGATACACAAGCCTACGCTCGGGCCCAATGCAAAATATTAAAAAATCTTATAGTTATTGGGTTTCAAACTCTGGACGATAGACCCTTCCTCCCTCCCACCCTTATACCAACTGGACTAGTTGAACTTGTGTATTCCATTATTTCTTTTGTAATGTTATACTTAAAACCGAATACACAAGCCTACGCTCGGGCCCAATACACAAGCCTACGCTCGGGCCCAATACACAAGCCGAATGGTAATACACAATTTCAAATACACACTTCCGTCGTTTACAAAAATATGTCGTTTACACAAGTTTAAGCTTCAAATACACACTTCCGTTTACAAAAAGTCAAAATTATACAAGTCTAAGCCAATTCGAGTTACACAAGCAGTTCATCATTTGTGTTGAGGTGCAAGATCCACCTATAAGGTGAATAAATGGGATGACAATCAGGCGGAGAGGTGAAAGTAAAGCTAAAACATTTAGCCCAACTGGTTGTTTGCCGAATCCATATGCGTCCCATGACATGGCAAAGTTGAACCAAGGCTCCTCTGTCACACAAAGTAAGCAACGGAAGCCCATGCTTAAAACAATCGTGTAAACAAAAAGAACCAAATTTGTCACTGTCACAATCAAATGAAACCACATCCAAATTTCCACATCCATTTATGGCATACATAACACCCTCAACAATTACAAATTTACTGCCTTGAAGCAGGAAATATAGATAGGCCAACATCCATTGATTTCAAACTCAATTATCTTCCAGGAATTAGTGCTGAGAGTCTAAACTGCAAAAAAATTCCAAACCGCTTTCCCTTGTTTGAAGCAGAATAACATACTTATAATCATTAATGGATGAACTGAATCCAAGACCAAATTCGACAATAATCGCTCTTTTTGGTACTTCAGGATACTTGGGAATCAATCGAGTTTTTCTAATCGATGGATTCCATACGAATTCTTCCTGTAATCCCATTCGATAGGATGAACAATCCGTGTGTAGTCTGCAGTTGGTGGGTCGAGTCTCGCCATGGTTGTCATAGTTTTACTGCACCACAATTCGCATTGTGGTACGGACCTAGAGCTTCTTCCAAACTGCGCAAACAATTGGGTTCGGCATCACCGTTGTTGTTGGAGATCCGGCGTCGAAGGTGCATGATTTGAAGAAGGCGTTGGAGAATATGGTGACAGAGATTGCCGATGAGGACGAATTTTCCCTTGACGCCATTGATAGGGCGACAAAAGCCCTCTTTGCTTTTAGGGATTTGATGGTAAACGAAACGGTGAAGACGATGAAGACTAAGGGCGTGTTTAGTTGACGTAGATTTCAGGTTTTTTTATATTCCTAGTGGTCCCCACAAATTGATAACTCTGTTTAGTTACGTATTTGTAAATTAGTTTGGGTTTTCAAATTATATTTTAGGAGGTTTTAAATTGGAGATATCACAAATATGATATTTCAAGATTTTAGGAGGTTTGAGAATCAAGATTTCATATTCAAGTCATTTTTGCCATTTATTCTCCTCTTCCCTTTCTAGATTTGATATGCGACGTTGTTGTTTACTCCTCTTCCCACGATTATCCATGGATGTTGCTTCATCAACTCGTCCTTCTACAGTAATTCGTTCTTCTCCTCTTCTCGTTCATGAAATCGAGTGCTTTTCTGGGTAATCTTGTAACACCCCAAATCCATAGGACTCGAGGTGCTACTGGGCTAGGATCTCACAATGGATCGTGACCCTAGCCTGACAAAAAGTTCACTGAATCTTACAACAAGGCACAGATAGATTAAAACAAAACATAAAACTGATATATATATATATATATATCAAAATGGTAATACAGAGTAACTACTGAGTACAAAGTCAAAATATAAATCCGTACAACATAATATCCCATATCCCACGATATCGCCCCAGTGTACGGAGCCCTCATCAGATCACCCCTCTCGATCACTCTGCAGCTCTCCTAACCTGCAAAGAATCTACAACACGGTATAAAACCGTTAGCTAACCATACACATATATAAGAAGATGCTAGAGCACAAACACACATCAGGAATCATAACACATCAACACGCTTTCACACATTTACCCGGTTTATTATCTTTATAATGTCAATCACTCAAATAGTATATAGATCTGCGTATGAAAATATGTGACACGAGAAATGTATATATTCCTCGCCTCTGCATGCAATAGCTAGCTGGAGTGGTATCAACACCTTCCCGTATACTGGATCTGGAGTGGTCAATGCCCTTCCCGTATACCAGATCTAACTAGCTTACAGAGAACTTCCTAGACTCCACTACGGGATGAAAGGTAAGTTGTCACGGCCACTACAATGGACGGTCAATATAACATAGGTCGGTAATGAACCATATCGCATGCTATAAAGCATATAACAAACATCACTCATGCATACATCCAATATAAGGATGGTAGCTAAGTAAGTCCTATGGACTTACCTCAACCTCAATAGTAGTCTCAACCACGATCTCAAACACGGTCCACTCCAATCTGGAGGACAACACTGCCTGATAACAAGGCATAACAATATATCAACTCATATCCATCAAAGGGTCACACCTAGACCCAAGGGATTCATAAGGATCATATCCTAACTCATAAACCTCAAAGCCATAACTGGCATAAACGATAACGTACTCATCATCATTCTAACCTCATACACGTACCTAGCATGCTACTAACCCGCTCATACTAGGAAAGGAAAGGATCTACCTAACTCTAGGTAGACCCGGGACAAGACGCACATGCGTGACGGAAAGACGCAGGGGCGGAACAGGTAACCCACAGGCGCGGAAAGGCTCGGCCGCAGGCGCGGTGACAAAGGCCGCAGGCAACGCAGGCACGACGCAGGCGCTGTGGCACGGCTTCCGCAGGGGCGGCGGCTTCCAGGCGCAGGAGCGGCGACGGTGCAGAACGTAGCCCCGCGAGTCCTCTTTCACTCTTCACGTGATCAAATCACGTCTCTTCCATTCCAAAATCACACACATGCATATACATACACATACTAACATTAATCTATGATCAAATCATCTAATCCTAAGCTAAGGGAGGTGGAATCAAGGAAGAAAGAAGAGAAGAGGAAGATAGCTTACCACACTTGTGGTTCTTAGGCTGCAAGGAAGATCAACCACACCCTGTCCACTGGCTCTCAAGCTCAGCAAAACACATCAACTCATCAACAACCACCAAAAGCCACACAAAACTCTTCCAACTCTAGGGAATTCAAGATCAAGCTCAAGAAGGAGGAAGGGAGAAGCAAGGAGGACGTGAGAACTGAAGAAAGAAGACTGAAGAAGAAACTCTTGCTCCTCAAGGTAAGAAGAGAAGGTAAAGCACGAGTCAAACGGTCAACAAAGCCGGCTGCAGCCGCAGGAAACCGCAGGGGCGGGCTTCTTGGCCGCAGGGGCGGAACAACGGACGAGCCGCAGGGGTGGCCTCACGGACCCGCGGGGGCGGCTAAGGCCAAATCTGGCTCCCAAAGACTAAGGCTCTTACAGTTCTTCTCTTACGATTATCCATGGCACCTTCTCTGGCTGCGATTATCCATGATTACCTGCATTCCTGAAATCGATTTCTCCTCCTGCGATTATCCATGGCTGCTACTATTTCGATTATTCATGTTTGCGACTATCCAGGGCTACTTGTGATTGCGTTCTTCTTATTCCAATTCCAATTTGTTCTTCTCGTTCTTGATATTGACTAGGATACCTCACCGGAATCGTCTGTTGGGCTAGGGTTCAGCCACCATTGTCGGGCTAGGGTTCCTCCACTGGAATCGTTTTGTCGCCTCTTCAAGCTTCCTCTTCCTCTGTACAAAATCAAATCTGACTTTTGTTCAAACGAGTAGAACATCCAACAGCCTGAATCTGGACTTACCTTTCTCTTGTGGCTTCTTCTTGTTCTTTCTCATGTCGATTGTCCGCCTTCTTCTCCCTTTTGCTTATGTTAATTCGATCGTTTGGGTTCAATTATCTGGTTCAATGACAGATACATGGAAGAGGAAAGTAGGGGTATTTATGTCATCTAATATTTAAAAAGATCCGTAACTCTCTATTTACTAAACGCGTTACGTATTTATCTACAGTGTTTTTATAAAAATTGAAACCTACTGAAAACCTCAAATACGAACTACAACTACGACTACAAACTATAACTACAAACCCCAACTCTGTTTTACTAAATACGCCCTAATATCGGCAGAGAAAGAAATCTAAATGCTCTTTTTATGGTAATTTCCGTTTATACCCTTCTTATTAAATGTTTTTATAATTAAAAATTAATAACAAACTAGTATAGGCCTAGTTAGTATTCATAAAACTAAATAAGACCTATTACCCCATTTTCCTCATAAAAATTCAAAGTGTAGATGTATAACATGAAATCATGAAAAAAGTATTCCATAAATAATAAAAATTGAAACAAAAATTTTCAAAAATAATTGTTGAGTTAAAAATTGTTGATAAAAAAACTTGAGGGTTGAATTAAACTGAGATGGTTTGTGGTCATATAAACACTAAATCTCTACCCTACCTTGCCGGAAATCAATACTGCCGTAAGTTAGAGTCGTTGTATTTTGCCGTTGCAGACGAAATAATGGCTGGGCACAATAGAGGTAAGAAGTGGTCAAGGCGTTCGAGTGAATGAAAAACTAATCAGATTAATATTTTATGAAAGCAAATAAAAAGACATACATGATGAACACGAATGAAAACCAATTAAAAAAAAACTCTTCAATAACCTCTTCTACATTGGCTTTTCTTGCTATAAAAATTAAGTTTTGCGGCCCGATCCAATCTTGAGAGTAAATATCCACACTCCATAAGAACGTAATAATCTTGATGAACTTCAAAAAAAAGTCATCATTGATTGAGGATATACCGACAACTTTCAACAGATTAAATGTTGAATCAACTCCTTGACCTTGATATGTGCAAGGAAAAAATCAAAGACATTATAAAATGAATCGCAACAACTCAAGTGAAGAGAGAGAAGCATATGAGTTTTTGCATGGCGATGAATGAGACCTCGAAAAAAGACGATGAAAGAGACAAAGACTTGGGGCGATGGGCAAAAGAAGGGAGAATATCTTATTATACAGGGAGGGAAAAACCCCTAAAAATTTTATTAGGAAGTTTATATGAGAAAATAACGATGATATACAAAAGATATGTTATTTACATAGGATTTTGTAAGATTTTTCGAAACTAATAAAATAGATAATAAAAATAAATAATTATTCAATATATAATAACAAAAGATTCTACACTTGATGAAAATGATAATTAATTAAAAAATTTGGATATGAAATTTGGCCTTTTTAAAAAGACATATCATACAAATTTACTTAACAAAAAATATTTACCTTTTATAAATTTCAAAAATATCTAAGTCCTTACTTGGAAAGAATATAGATGATATAAAAAAGATACGTTAGTTTTATATAGGATTTTATAAGATTTTTTGGAACAAATAACAAAAGATAACAAAAATAAATAATTATTTGATAAATAATAACAAAAGATTCTACACTTGATGAAAATGGTAACTAATTAATTAGAATATTTGGATATGAAAATTTGACAGATTTAACCTCTTCTACATTGGCTTTTCTTGCTATAAGGGCTCGTTTGGTATCGCGCCAACCAAAGGGCACTAAAAATTAAGCTTTGCATCCCGATCCAATCTTGAGAGTAAATATCCACACTCCACACATATAAAGAAAACGGTAAACTAGGCTCCTTAAGTGTTTAGATTGGAGATTCGAGTTCGAATCCTCCTGGCGGCATGTATGGAAAAATTGATATTGGGAGGGTATCCCAGCAATGGGCCACGACTTTCTACCCGATCCGGACGTAGAGCGGCTAAGCCGATCGAACCGGGTGGTCTACGAATTTACCATTTACCAAAAAAAAAAGGGTCCCGGTATTATCTTTTCATTTGGTGATTTGGTCATTCTAACTTGATCAACTTTTCATGGTAGCACGAGGATCCTCCAACACTCGCCCCCGTCCCCGTAAACCAACATGACTGGTTGCGATGCATTTCCCCCGTATACACTGTTAGACTAGTCGTGGGGAGCCTTTTGATCGCCATTTGTGCCGGACAGTCATGATACAGCCCTCTATAATACACTTGGACCTCTCTTTAATAATAAAAGTGTGGTGATCTACTTGGTTCACTTATTTAACATACGATACACACACTACCCTAGTATGCACATAAGATTATTATTGTAACTAAGTGAGTCCGATGAACTCACCTTATCCGTACTGGTCTCAACAACTATCCTTGATCTGCCAGTCGATGATTCGAATTTCAGATTAAGATGTAACGACATCTCACTACTCTTCGTTATATAATTCCATTATTATTAGAGTACGATCTCTAGCATCGTTACTCTTATTATTCCTTAAGTCCTAGGTTTTGCAGACCTAGACGTCCATTCCATAATGTCGTATCATCATCATTTCATGCATATTCCAACTTCATTCCCATTGTTTCCTACAATCCATAACTCCTTATAATCTAGTCATCCTACTTACCGTTCACTTTCTGCAAAACTCATCATTTAACTTAACATTATATATCCCTACTAAAAATTCTCAAGTTCCCGTTCGATCAAATTCTCAAAACAAACCACCATTTATTTCCCTTCTAACATATGAAATAATTATAAATTTTCCGGAATTTAAAAAGATGGGTCAAGGTTCATACTTGATTCCCAATGCGATCCACCACTCGAATAAGGCTGGAGCCAAGTGGTGTTAGATGGCATCAGATGGCGTCACAATGTGAGGGAGGCGGAAGAAGGGAGCTGCATCATTGGTCCAATGACGAAAGGTGGTACGATATCCACTGCTCCGAGCGTCTGGGATCGCTGGCGGTGATGTGCAGAGAGGGTCGCGTCGGTCCTGTTATTGCAAGAGTGAAGTGTACACAAGGTGTTTAACAAGGAGGGGGAGAGAGAGAGGGGGGGGGGGGGGGGGAATGGGAGGGTCTCGTTTGGAGTTACTCCGGTCACGAGGAGCATTCAAGCTGATCATCAATGTCTCAAGTAACCGTTGTCTTCAAAGCCGGCCATTAATGGTGGCGGTTTCACTCCAAGCGTGTTGACCGATGGAAGGAGGTAGCCCAAGAAGCGTAGACCGGTCCAAGGAATAAAAGAAGAAGTCGGTTTGGTCCGGAATTATATCGATTGGAGTGGTCAATCTCATCTCGATCGGTCGGATCGGCTTCCGGAATAAAATAACATAATATAATAACCAAAAATTTCCGGTTATTACACCAGTCTCCACTAAAATTAAGTTTCGTCCTGAAACTTAAAATAACTTAGGATCATTTCGAGTCTATAACTCGAATTATATCTATTGGTATCTTTAGAAGTCATTTATCTTTCCGATCCTATTCAAGTCAAATCGTGTATAAGAAAACACCGCTCAAGGCAACAATCAATATATATCACTCAAATGTATTACTGATTACACATCAACACAAGCATAAGTCTAAGGGCTAACTCGTCGAACCTAAAGTCGACGCTAGCTCTGCATGTTGCTCCGGATATGAGCTCCTAATGTTATCCTTAGTCTCCTAGGTAGCCTTATCAATCCCTATCGGGACCACTAAATCTTCCATATCAGAATTTCCTTGGACCGTAGTCGTCTGACACTCCTTACTAGAACTGCTACGGGAACTCTGCAAAAGCATGATCGGGCTCAATGGTCAAGTCCTCATGACTGATCAAATGCCTCGGGTCCGGTATGTACTCTCTGAGTTGCGTTACGTGAAACACCGGGTGTACACTCTTTAAGGCGTGTGGAAGTTCCAACATGTACGTTACCTCTCCAACTCGCTCTAGGATCTCAATTGGGCCGACACATCGGGGACTCAGCTTCCCTTTAATGCCAAAACGTCTGACGCCTTGAGTCGGAGAGAATCTAAACCGAACATGAGAGCCGACACAAAACTCTAGGGGTCGACGCCTCTTATCAGCGTATGACTTCTGACCACTTTGAGTTGCTAGCATACGCTCTCGTATCAAGGCTACTCGTGCCATATCATCATGTATCTGCTCCGGGGCGACTCATCCGGCCTCACTGGCATCCTCCCAACATAGGGGTGATCTGGTCATACTTGTCCTCAATCAAGCACGCAAGCTCTAAGCATGTACTCCAAGGTCTGGATGGTCCTCTCCGACTGACCATCCGACTGCAGGTGGTAAGTAGTGGTGAAGTGCAGGGTCTTACCCAATGTCGTGTGTACCTTCTCCAAAAACCTCGAGGTAAAGCGTCCATCTCTATCCAAGACGATGGTCCTCGGTACGCCATGTAGTCTCACGATCTGTCTCATGAACTCATCTACTAGACGACTCACCGGGCATGTTTCCTTGATAGGAATGAAACCGGCGGTCTTAGTGAATCTATCCACTACGACCCAAATGACATCAAAGCTCTTGTTCAGTGTCAACGCGGTGACAAAATCGATAGAGATGTGCTCCCACTTCCGTTGTGGAATGACCAGTGGGTGGAGTTCTCCTCCGGGTCGGTGATGCTCAATCTTGACCTGCTGACAAGTCGCATACTGAGTCACAAATCCGGTCACATCTGGCTTCAGGCCACCCACCAATAGGAACGTCTAACGTCTCGATACATCTTACTAGCACCGTGAGTGTACCGAGTAAGTGGTAGCGTGAGCCTCCTTTAGTATCCTCTGCCTAAGTTTACCGTCAAGAGGTACACATACACGCCCCTGGCATCTTATCACTCCGTCAACACGTAACACAAATTGTGGTGCGTCACTGATAACATGATTTATCGACCTATTTTAGTCATGCATTTAGGTAGATTTTTCCTTTCCGCATTCATGTTTTTGCCTTAGTTTGTGTCATTTATGCTTGTTTAGTTCTACTTTGCAAGAATAGATGTCTACACACACTATTTGTGGCTTTGTAGGTGATTTGACACTTTATGGAGCTAAAACGACGTATTTGAGGATCAAGCCTCGAAGTGGATGTATTGGAGCGAGCATACGTGCACGGGAAAGGGCTAGGAATCAAGCTAAGGCATGAAGGAATGACCAAGGAGCCATCTCGGCCGAGATCCACTTACCTCGGCCCGAGATGTAGGTTTCTGTTGCAATATCTCGGTCCAATCTCGGACTGAGATCCATGATAGCTCGACTGAGATCCACTTATCTCGGTCGGCATCTCGGGTGACCTGACCAAGATCCATATGACGCTGAAGATTGAAGACGAAATCTCGGCTCAGACCTGACTGATCTCGGCCGAGATCCAACCCGAGATTTTTTCCTTGAGCGATTTATTTCGTTTACGGGTTTTTTCTTTTTCAGCCCAATGTCTTGTAGCTAGGTTTTGTGTATAAAAGGAAGTCTTGGATTCATTCCAAGGTGTGCTTATTGAGGGCTAGAGTTTGCCCTAGAGGGGGGAGCCTTCTCATACCCTGCCATCTTATTCATTCATCATTCTTCTTAGTTAGTTTAGATTAAAGTTCAAGACTTTTGTATTCAGATTTATTGAAGATACATTTGATTCAGAATTTGGCAAGATTGAAGGTTTTCATTCTTTCTTTTCGCTTTTTATGCATTCATCGTCTTTCTTATCTGTCGATTTTGATATGATTGTTATTGGCTAGACTATTGTGATTCCAAGGTAGATTAGAGATTTGTTTATGTCTTGAGCAATGAAGGATTGTTCCCTTTAATTATTTGAATCGCTTTAGATCCTATGGAATTGTTTGGTTTTTGGCAGGTTTAGGTTTGATCTAAACCACTTCAGTCTAAGTTGAAATTGAGTCGTAACTGAAATATTTCTTCTTAGATACATAAGAGAACTTGTTCCTAGGTAATAAAGGTTTAACCTTTATTGGATAAAATGTGTCACTATTCCTTCCATCGAGGCAATAATTCATGAGACGTAACTGTAAAGGGTTATTCGAATCCTTAATTGAAATAATAAGATTTATTTATTTATTTCTCCCTCTTTACCTTGAAATCAATAGGTATTAGGCTGCAGACCTTTATGTTCTTGACACGTCACTATAAAAGAACATTGATTTAAGAAACATTCATCCTTATATGCTTTTCAGATCATATATGCTTTGTGAGATTGTTCTGAGTCCATGTGTATAAATAATGATATTGAACTTTTGGAATCCATTTTCTTTCATTTAACTTGATTATCTTTTCTTTATTTTGCTTAAAAAAAACTGTTCTTGATTGAAGATGACATTCAATTAAGAGCAGACTAAACTCTTTCCAAAACCTTTGATCCTTCTTTCCCTTATCTTTTCCAACCTCATGTCTTTATTTGAGATCTACATACCGAATGGTATCAAATGGAAATTTTGACCATCATGAAAATAAAATAAAATATAAGGATGAATCTACATACCGAATGAGCGTCGCAGATATATCGTCTTCCTCAGTCAAATCTCCTTATATGTTCTTCAGGTTTCCTTAGGTTTTACCTATGATGGGTAGAGATATAAAAACGACTTATCGATTTGACGTACTGGAGACCATAACCTAATATCTTTTTATATATTGATCTAATAGAATCCAATAAGCCTATTGAGCCAAAATCAATATCCACTCATTAAGCTCATACCACTTAATTTAAAATTTACGGACTTTACTTAATCGAATCCCTTTAAATAATGCACTAACAATTTACCATATAATATAATTGTGTATTATATATATAATCTCATATAATAATATAATTGTGTATTATATATATAATCCCATATAATAATTATAAATAAATCTTACACGAGAATTATTCAAATCTAATAAAACTAACACTAATAAAGACCACCAAATCCATTAACTTATTTTCATTTACAGACATTCATGGTATTAAAATTCATATTGCTTATTATACACAACCCCAAAATCAAAACTAATACCTTCACATCACACTGACACTAATTTTAGAATTCCTTATATAATCAATACTTAATTACATGATTTGAAGCAGTGATAGCCTCGATATTGGTCTCCAATTGACGCCGTCGAGTGGTATCCCCAAGCACACAACCCGTAATTGCATAGTCAGAAATCACAACCATGTATAATTACATAAATTAGAAACAGAGAAGCGGTGGAAATCAGAGATTTCGTCGGATCCAGCCGCTAATTCGGTACCTTATCCTCATAATTACCGCCTGTTAAGCGATCCAGTCTCGTAGTAGGAGAATGGAGCCGCCTGCCATTTCTTGAAGACAACGGCGTGCTTTTGGTCGGAAACTCCCCCGGAAGTCTGGTGGAAGCCGTCCTTTCGCGAGTCGATCGGAGCCGACTGGTCAAACGGCGCCGGTGGAGAGGCAACGGGGGAGAGGAGCGGGATGGCGACGTTCCACTCAGTCGAACGGTTTATCTGTATCGTCGCCGGAGCTCGACGCTGGAGACGATTCGGCTGGCGGCGACGACTGGAAGATTCGGTTGCCATGGATAAGTTGCGTTTGTGTTTTCCTTGGTGTTCTAGATAATTGTGGAGGAGAAGGGACGTTGTGGGGATGTATATATAGAGATAATGTGCGCGTGTGGTTAACAGGCGCACTCACTTAGCGATATTCCTATAAAGTTATGAAGCTATACACCCTTCCTTATTTGCTTCTGTTTGTGTAAAGTTACTTTGCGGTGGTTTTGGGGCGCATCTGACCCCTTACATTGTAATTTAAAAGAGTTAAGTAGTAAGTAAATGGGAATAGCTCGACCCCTTATATCGTCATTTAAAATACAAGATAAATTTTTCAGCGAGTCAATCAATATATGAAGGTCCATAGGTAAAGTAAGAGCACAACTAGCTAAATAATCCGTACATCTATTCGCCATGGGTAGACATGACGAAACTGGATAGACCAGTCCCTTCGTAAAAAGTTTTGGCATCTAAGTGCCAGACTAGCAAGAGGATGATAAGGAGAAAGTGGTTTTTCAGTAAAGTTGAAACCAATAAAGAATTAGTTTCAACAATTGCTGAACGAAAACCACAGTCCCACGCAAGCATCAATCCATGATAGATCCCCCATCGCTCATCCATAGGTACTATCCGTATTGACCTTCATAACACCTATTGGAGGAGACTCCCATTTAACAAGAGTAATCGAAGGTGGATTACGTGGTCTGCGATTATTAAATTTATCCCAACTATCCATTGTGTGCTTGGTTACCGAACGCACATGAAGTGCACGATTCCCCGGTGCATTCGAGTTTCGAAATACAATGTCGTTACGCCACTTCCATGACCACCATATACCTGCAATAAAGAACTCATTCCACAAAATACCACAGAAAGTACGAGAGGGAGAAAGAATATTACCTCTTAACCAAGCCGCAAAAGGTAAATTAAAAAATTCAAGCAAACCATCTGGTAGTGACATCTGCTGCCACATTTGACGAGCCTGGAGACAATCCCGGAATAAATGTTACAAAGATTCTATACCCAAACAACAACAAGGACATACCGAAGAGCTAGCAAGGTGACGACGTTCCGGTTCCAGTTTAGTGAGCACACCACCCTTTAGCAATTTCCATAAAAATAATCGAGAACGTTCTTGAGACCTTGAAGACCATAAGGCGTTGAAAGTCATATAATCAGCATGTATCATAGCAGTGTTCGTTCGGTGAAGCTCATAGGGTGATGAAACCGTAAAAGAACCCGTAGAAGACAAGCTCCAAGTCAACAAATCAGTTCATGTGTCCATTGCAATTGAAGAACTAGACGTGGCAACTGGCGGTGGAACAACTAGCAGAGAGGACCAAACACGTTTCGGTAACAACTCACGCAGTGGAATGTAATCCCAACCCAAATCTGGATTATAGTACGATCTCACGGTACGAGTCAAGTTCACCTGAGAAATCGGAGCTAGTGCAATCTCTTGTAAAGGAACATCAGAAAGCCAACAGTCCGTCCAAAACTGAATTTCCGTGCCAGTCCGAAGTGACCATTTCAAACCCGGACGGACAATATCAAAAATAGCACAAAGAATTCCCTTCCAGACCACCGAGGCCGAGGACCGACGAATACCTGTGGGACGAACATATTTATGATAAAGAACTTTAGCCCATAAGCTATCAACGGAAGTCAAGAAACGCCAACCAATCTTGCCCACATCAACAAGATTGAAAGATTTCAAATCCCTAATACCCAAACCACCATTTACCTTGGGTAGTGTAAATTCAGACCAAGGGATGGTATGCAAAGGACGACTATCCGCTTGATGACTCCAAATAAAATTACGCCAGATACGCTCCATATCCGCAATGATATTTTTTGGGATAATTAACGAGGACATGGTATAAGCCGAAAGAGATGTAAAAACCGACTTAGTGAGAGTTACCTGTCCCGCAAAGCTCAAGGTTCTACTCAAGTTCATTCGTAAACGGTCATTAAGTCATAACCCTTATTTAAATCTTGAAAAAATGCACAAAATCATCCATAATTATCATATTTTTAATTAGTTTTCCGTAAAAACACCTTTAATGTTACTTTATTTGCAAATAGCCACTCATTTTCTTATTCGTCTAAATATCATGTAAAGTGAAAACAAGAAGAAAATCTTTTAACTAAAACACTATCCAAATTGCTATATTTTTAATTAATTTTCGATAAAAACACCCTTATTATTACTTCATTTTCAAATAGGCACTCATTTTCTTATTCGTCTTAATATCATGTAAAGTGAAAACTTGAAGAAATTTTTTTTTAACTAAAACAAGGTCCAAATTGTATAGCAGGACCAGGATGCAACCTAAACTATTATAAAAATTTTTTTCAATAAGATTGTAATTACTCATTATAAAAAAGAAGCATAGTCTGAGTTCTCTATTAGTCAATGAACCAAAAAGATAAAATTGGATTTGTTACTTTTTTTAGTCTCAATCATGGAATCGTCTGAATTAAATTAGTATATAGATGGAACTTCCAACCCACTGTTGCATTTTGAACTAGTTTAGTACCCGTATCTTATACGAATTTTTTATAAAAATTTGATCTAAAATTTTTGAATTACAAATAAAATATTGTTAATTATAAAAAAATATAATTTTAAATAATACGAAATGAAAAAAAAAATATCTAAAAAGTAAAAACAGAAAATTTAGAATGAAATAGTAACAAAATTATATAAAAAATAATAATTACATAATCAACTAATCAACTATCTATGTAAAAAATTTAAATAAAATATTAATCATTACAATTAAAGAATGTGAAATAATAAATAAATATATATATAATTAAGGAATATTATATACTATAAATAAGAAATATGAATTTTTTTATAATATATCTAAATATTTAACTCAATAGTTTATTTTTTGTTGTTGTTTAAAATAAAGATTGTGTGAAGATAAAATAAGCAAATCAAAATTGGAAACAATTTTTCATAATTAAAATTATCAAATATGCGGATTAAGGTGAGAATGACACGTGACAAAATCCGACGTGACGTCATATGGTGTCGTCAAGTGGCAAAAGTTGAGGTAGCTTAGCGTGAGGACGACAATTGAACTTATTCACTTTTGTTTTAGTATTATATAGTAGATTTGAGTTCATACATCTCTCTAGATCAATCTTGTAACTCTTAATCGCATAGTAGATTGAAACTGGATGCAAATCGTTTCATTAGACCGGTTCATAAAAGGACTCGGAGTCTCGGACCGGGTTCGCACCGGACTTATAATTTATTTTTTTGCCTGTTTATCCGAATTTGGGCCTGCAATAACCGCCATATCCGGGCGGACACCCGAGTACCCGTATTTTTTTAATTTTTTTACATATAAAATTTATTTAAAAATAAAACATATTTAAGATATTTATGCAACATACATAAACATTATAATTATACTAAATATTTTGTACATTTACATAATATTTTAAAATATATACTACATAATATATATTTTTATCTGGACTGCGGACTGGACATTTTGACCCGATGAACGTAGAATGGTGCCCGGATCCAACCCGACGAGCTTGGCAGACCTGGCTTTTTTGGCCCGTCAAACCTCCTCGGTTAATACCCTTCCTTTTTTTCTACGGACGAACAGATTACTAGATATGATAAAGTCTACTTTTTTTCCCCAATTGCACAACTACACGGTCGACCTTCTATAGGGTTGGCTCTTTGGTGGTGCACCATCAAACCACGAGTATTAAAAGGGTAAAGTCATATGGGCTAAGGGTGTTTGGTATTGTTGATGATCAAATCGAGTTTTTAAATACTAGGGTTCTGTGGTTAAACGTAAATATTTTTAGGGCTCGTTTGGTATCGCTATAAATCATTTTCGGTAACGGAATGATTCCGAATCAATCAAAAATTGTGTTTGTTTAGAAGTCTTTTTACACAAATAAGTAATCAAATCATTTTCATTTTCATTTTCATTTTCATTCCTTCCTCTTAACCGATTTTATTCCGTTTTCATTCCATAATCCAACCAAACGGGCACTTAATGTTAAGGTGATTTTTTATAAAAATAATTTATCATGGGATTTATTACAAATAAATAAAATGTAGTTTTTGAATAGTTTTCCCTCTTTCGTGCACTTGTCCAGGTCTCCAATTAAGCTATTTTATTCCCACCAAAAATAAAAAAGCTCTTTCGTTCTTGAACCGCTAAATGTAGTATTTGGTTCGTGGAATTGTTTAAGATATTTTTACTTATTGATGAACCAAACATTGCTTAATATAATTGGTAAATGTTCAGCTTTTTTGGAAAATGAATATTTTTTCATTTAAATTTTAATTTTTAAAAAATAACATAATTGCTATCATATTAGTTCAATTTTTTTATATATTAAAGATTAAATTTTTTTAAACAATTTAATATAGTTTTATGTTCGTTAGTTAAAATGATATCAGTAACACTTTAAAATATAATATTAATTTCCAACATCTATATTTAAATTGAATTTATTAAATAGTATTGTAAAAATTGTAATCACAATAGTTAAATCTAATCATCATAGAAGTTTTAATCATCATGAAAGTAAAATATAATGTAAATATAAATTTTTTTAAAAATATTTTAAAAAAATCGTTTTAACCTTCGCCGTAATAGAGAATAAGTAGGTAAAACGAACGTGGCGTAACGGGTGAGCGTCATTACCTCATATATATATATATATATTCAAATTTTCTTATGGATAGATTTGGTAGATTTTCTTCCTTATTAATTTATTTTTTGTTAATTTGGATGATTAATCTATAATAGATTATCTTGCCCCTTTTAATACCAATCACCAATCTAAGAATCCAACTACTCTTAAACGTTTTTCAATATATATACATTTATGTTATGGCCTATGTGTACACAATTTCATGTATATATAGTTACGTTATGGGTAGACAATTTGATGTGTAAAATATATATATCTGAATTGAAAGGTCGCAATCAAGTCTAAATTCGGTCACGTTTAAATTCCACACATGTATGTATTAGGCTCCACACTAATGGAATTTAATTAACGACATGATCTAATCTTGTAATTGACTATCCAATGAGGGTTGGTCTAAGAAAACCAAAAGAGTGGCCCTAAAAAGAGTACTCCAAAAGAAAGAGTAACCTTTTACAAAATGGTACAAATATTTTTGTGAGATTGTCGAATATATCCTAATGCTACATACTACCATTTTACACTTTCTCGTCAAAGATCCTAAAGCTAATTTCAACACCACACTACAAGAAAATTGGAGACCGTTGAATCTCTATGCAACAAATATAGTGGGAGAATCGAATCTTCTACCACCCTTTTACTCTTCTAATAAACATATGATAATCGATGTATAAAGAAACATCTCTTCAAAATGCTTTATATATATCTCACAAAAAATAATGCTTTATATATATATATATATATATACACATTGCATCGTAAGACATATTTTTCCCGATGAATAACATCTTTTCGCTTTTACCCCAACACTGGAATAGTGCAATTCTGAAAATACTCTCGCGCTATTATGGTACTTTTGTTTGGTTTGATTTTTTGCGTGGGCCGCATTAGGCTTTGTTGCTTGCTTGGGCTTGTTGCGTTTCCTACAACTTGCTTTTATTTTTGTTGGGCTTTTTCCGTTTTGTGCCGTATAATTAGGATACGTTTCATTTCAGTCTTTTTGTTGCTTTCCTCTTCCCGAGGGAATGTCTGGTAGATTGATCTCAGTTGTACACGTTCAAGAGACGTGTTGGCTTATGCTTCTACTGTCGATTCGTGTCTTCCTCTACTTCCACTCTCGATACGTGTCTATAGATTATGGTGTTGGAATCATATTTTTGGAATTAGCACTGAAAGTATTTTTCGGGCAATTTTCCGGTAGACTCTGGTCAAAACTAACGTCGGAATATGAAAGTGTTAGCTTTTTGGTTCCGAGTACTATAAAATAATGTCTAATTAAATGAGAAATTAATGTTTAAAATGAGTGTATTAAAAAAGTGATATATACCCCTCGTATATGATCTAGCAGTTTTGGCTGGATGCTAATCAATTATGGATGACAATGTAATAAATTTCTGAGATGTGTAGCTCAGGTGTGACGAGTGTTTGACTCGAGATGGTGGAACAAGTTATGCAGTAGGTGTTATTTGATGCAAGTATAAGCTAAAGAAATATGAAGGGCAATAAGTCATGTCCGTGGAGAATATACAAATCGTTGAGTGGAGGAGTACTTGATGAGAGTTTGGACACTGGGCTTGAGTTCGGTTCATGTAATAACTAATGTAAATTATGTTAGATATTAATTATAGTTAGTGGGTTATTTTAGGTGTCTAGTTGGTGAATTTCTAGAGCTCGTTAGTTTGAGCTAGTTGGAAAATCTTCTCTGGATTGAGGTAAGTCGTCAAGATTACTTAGTTGTCTTTTCATTGACTAAATTGTATTTGGTTTATGATTATCTAAATTATTAATTACGGTTTTGAGTAGTCGATGTTACAAGATTATTGATTAAGACCCAATTGTATGTATAACGTGTCGTGACATCACTGTCCCGTCCTGACACGAGTTGGGGAGGTTGTCTGCGACTAGCCCATACATGTATACTATGAAATGCATATGCTCTACTTTTGTTGGTATACGGGGACAAAGGCAAGGGTCGGGAAAACCGCTCGTGTCATCGATAAGTTGAACATAGTGTTGAAAGCATGTTGATTAGTTAGTATTCCTTATATGTGATTGTGCTATCTTAGTCTTTAGCTATGCGTTTTAGGATTGTTAGCTAACGGTTTTGTGATGCTTTGGTTGATAGATTGCAGGCACGATAAGAAGTTATGGAGTGAACCAAAACGAGTGTTCAGCCGGGTCTTCGTACTTATTAGGAATTGGCATGTGATTGTTTTTACTACGTTGCATTCCTTTCCAACTACTGTTATACTAGAATGCTAATTGTTATTCAATATTGAGGATGGATTTTATTTCTGAATGATAAGTATTTTCATTTTTATAAATTGTATCTGTTGCAATATCTACTTTTGTCGTTGTCAAGCTAGAGTTAGGACCCATTGTGAGGTCCTTGCTCGTAGCATTTCGTGTTAAAAAAATCCGGGGTATTATAGGCTTCGGGTTTGGGGCCTTATTGACCTTATGTTGGACTTATTACCTATCATGTTGGTTTTGGGTTGGCGCCTGTCGAGATGTACTCAGCGGTACATTGTATTACCTTTTTGATATATATATATATATATATATATATATATATATATATATATATATATATATATATATATATATATATATATATATATATATATATATATATATATATATATCAGTTTCATGTTTTGTTTTAATCTATCGGTGTCTTGTTGTAAGATCAGTGAAATTGTTGTCAGGCTAGGGTCATGATCCATTGTGAGATCCTAGCCCAGTAGCACTCCGAGTCCTACGGATTTGGGGTGTTACAAAGTTGGTATCAGAGCCCAGGTTGACAACAATGGCACTAGTAATCTGCGATAAAGGTCGAATAGATAACTATAAAGAACCCGAAAAGGGGTCTGACTTTTAAAAAGGTTTTGGTTTTGAAATGAGTACAAATGTTTTGGGATACCGTGTACGGGAGCCATCACCCTCTGAAGACCTCGACATATAGATATATATAGATATTCTGTTGTGATTGATGTGTGATATAACTATACATATGACATATATATAGCCTTCTAAGATAGGTTTACGTCTTCTGCAGATGGTTCAGACTAGAGCCTTACCTGCAACAAGACGAGGTAGAGATAGACCCTCTCTAGGTAGAGGACGGGGTAAGACTCCTGCTGACGGTTCACATGCGGGAGAGATACATGAGGAGGTTGCTGAGAGCGCCGTTCCTGAGACGGGGAACGGGACAGCTGAGAGACAGGGGGCACAAAGAGCCCAGTCTGGTGAGTCTGATCATGTCTCTATGGGTAGATCAGAGTTTCATGCTTATATCAGACGTGTTGAGGAGGCTGCCAGAGCCGGTAGACGTGCCACAGATTTACAAGCACAAGAGGGACCATCTGAGAGGTCCCACACCGTTACTCAAGTACCAGCTGTACGGGTACCTGCTGCTGAGATGACCAGAGCACCAAAGGAGCAGAGAGGGCCTAGAC
Source organism: Fagopyrum tataricum (assembly GCA_002319775.1). Lineage (NCBI taxonomy): Eukaryota > Viridiplantae > Streptophyta > Magnoliopsida > Caryophyllales > Polygonaceae > Fagopyrum > Fagopyrum tataricum. The sequence continues at coordinate 15,712,440 of CM008284.1, forward strand.
CAGATACCTGGTTGAAGGCATTCCATCAGATGGGTGTACCCCCTTTCACTGGGAAGGTGGGGTTGGAGATTGAGCTCTGGATCGGGCATGTAGACTCAGCTCTGGAGTCTATTCGCTGTCCAACTGACAGACAGATTGAGCTGGTTCAGACTTTATTCCTGGACTTGGCACAACACTGGTAGAGATCAGTATGGGGTCATGTTACCAATTATGATCAGATGAAGACGATGATTAGAGAGCGTTTCTGCCTTGCCTCGTTGAGGAGGGAGAAACTGCGAGACTTTGTTGAGGATGGGTTCGAGGATATACCGGTCTCAGAGGCCATCAAGAGATTCCAGGAGGAGCTGGCATTGCTAGGTCCAGCTGCACCTTCTGCAGATCAGCACGTGTATTTGTTTTCCCGACGTCTGAGGGATACTACCGGTACCTATATGGCGGGTTTTCACTGTGAGACCTTGGTCGATTATCAGGACCGGGCTTCTGACTACGAGAGGGAGAGAGCTAGCCAGAGGAGAGCTTCTCAGACTGGAGGGTCTGAGAAGAGACAGAGGACTGGTCAGGCCAGTGGTACTGGTGGAGCTGCTGGTTCAGGGCGAGGCCAGAGTTGCCAGAGTCGTCCTCTATCTGCACCGGGTGCAGATAAGGGAGTGCAGTGCTTCAACTGCAGTGAGTATGGGCATATGAGGTCAGAGTGTACTAGGCAGCCGGTGACCTGTTTCACTTGTGGCCGACCTGGTCATAGAGCTACCTTCTGTAGACGAGGGAGAGTTTCATCACAGCAGGATTCTTCTCCTGCTAGTGCAGCAGGAGGTGGACAAAGACCACCTCAGCAGCAGCAGAGTCAGGGACAACAGAGGGTCCTAGATTGCCCTACGACTCAGAGATCTGCTCCTGGGCCTAGTAGAGGCAGAGGCCGTGGTGGGGGCACCACTGATACCAGAGGCCCATAGGGCCGAGTTTTTGAGCTGAGGAGTGTAGAGGAGCCAGCTGCACCTACTGCTACAGGTACCATTCTGATTCATGGTCTACCTGTTAGAGTTTTATTTGATACTGGTGCTACGCATTCTTTTATTTCTGATGCCTGTGTAGAGCGTCTTGGTTTAGATACAGTTGAGGATGCCCTTTATTATAGGGTTACCCGATGGTGGTAGGGTCAGAGGTACCCGTGAGATTCACGGATGTCCCATTTCTGTAGGGACCCGTGTGTTACTAGTTGACTTCTTTGTCATGCCATTAGAGCATGAAGAAGTCATTCTAGGTATGGATTGGATGACTAGACATTCTGCAGTCTTAGATGTAGGTAGGAGGACTATTACCCTCTCTACCGAGTTAGGCCAGATAGAGGTTTTCCGAGGTTGGGACCTTGGAAAGGTAGGCACATTTATCAGCGCTATACAAGCAGCTAGACTGATTGCCCAGGTTTGCGAGGCCTTTTGGTGTTATGCCATGAAGGAGGGGGAGAGTCCAACGTTAGAGGATATCCCAGTGGTCTGTGAGTTTACTGATGTTTTTGCTGAGCCGTCCAGTTTGCCGCCTCAGAGGAGTGTGGATTTCAGTATCGAGTTAGAGCCTGGTACGAGACCCATCTCGAAGGCCCCATACCGGATGGCGCCTGTCGAGATGCTGGAGCTGAAGAAGCAACTCGAGAAGTTGGCTGAGAAGGGCTTCATTCGCCCTAGCGTGTCCCCATGGGGAGCACCTATCCTCTTCGTACGGAAGAAGGACAAATCACTGAGGTTATGCATAAATTACAAAGAGCTGAACAAGGTGACCATCAAGAACAAGTATCCACTGCCGCGCATTGATGATTTGTTAGATAATCTACAGGGAGCGACTGTGTTCTCCAGGATTGACTTGCGTTCCGGGTATCACCAGCTGAGGGTGAGGGAGCAGGATGTGCAAAGGACAACATTTCGGACCAGATATGGCCACTACGAGTTTGTAGTGATGCCATTTGGGCTTACGAATGGCCTAGCCGTCTTTATAGAGTTGATGAACAATATCTTCATCGACTTTCTGGATCAGTTTGTGGTGGTTTTCATTGATGATATTTTGGTATACTCTCGCAGTGGAGAGGAGCATGCCGGACATTTGAGGACTGTATTGCAGGTTTTGCGGGATAGAGAACTTTATGCAAAGTTCTCTAAGTGCGAGTTCTGGATGCCAGAGGTAGCATTCTTGGGTCACATAGTATCAGCTGAGGGGATTAAGGTGGATCCAACGAAGATAGAGGCAGTAGCTGCATGGCCTACACTGACGAACGTCAAGGAAGTACGTAGCTTCCTTGGCCTAGCCGGTTATTATAGACGCTTTGTGGAGGAATTTTCTGTGATTGCCCGTCCACTGACGAGTTTGCTGAGGAAGACTACCAGATTTTTGTGGTCTGATCAGTGTATGCAGAGTTTTGAGGAGCTGAAGAGACGTCTGACTTCTGCTCCTGTTTTGGCACAGCCAGAGGGTACAAAGGATTTTGTAGTGTACAGTGATGCATCCAAGCTAGGCTTGGGATGTGTGTTGATGCAGAGAGGCAGGGTGATTGCATATGCGTCTCGACAGTTGAAGACGTATGAGGAGAACTACCCGACTCATGATCTGGAGTTGGCAGCGGTAGTTCATGCACTGAAGATCTGGAGACATTACCTATATGGTGTTACATGTCAGATCTTCACAGACCATCAGAGTCTGAAGTACATTTTCACGCAGCGGGAATTGAATAACCGCCAGCGTAGGTGGCTTGAACTGATCAAGGATTTTGATCTGGAGATTTTGTATCATCCGGGGAAGGCGAACGTAGTCGCCGACGCCCTGAGCAGGAAGACGCCTCGAGAGCAGGCGATTGAGAGGCTGACAGTTCAGCATCAGTTGCAGAGAGATCTGATCTGGTTAGAAGTCCTTCCTGATCTGTTGGATGGGATTCGACAGAAACAGGAGACCTGCCCGATTTTAAAGAGGATTAGAGATAGGATGTCTCGCGATGAGGCACCCCAGTTTCTGCTTGGAGCAAATGGAATTTTGAGGCGCCGCGGTCACGTTTGTGTACCTGCTGATACAGAGGATATTACAGGAGGCTCACTGTACACCTTACTCGGTACATCCAGGTACGAGTAAGATGTATCAGGATCTGAGACGTTTATATTGGTGGGGAGGGCTGAAGCCCGATGTAGCCAGATTTGTAGCTCGGTGTGCGACCTGCCAGCAGGTCAAGATCGAACATTTCCGACCTGGAGGTGAGCTCCATCCACTTCCTGTTCCACAAAGGAAGTGGGAGGACGTCATCATGGATTTTGTGACTGGACTGAGGTTGAGCCGGAGTTTTGATGCCATCTGGGTCATATTTGACAGACTCACGAAGACGGCACGTTTCATTCCTATTCGAGAGACGTGGCCGGTGAGCAGATTAGCAGAGGAGTACACTAGGAAGATAGTGAGACTCCATGGTGTACCGAGGACGATCGTCTCTGACAGAGATGGACGGTTTACCTCGAGATTCTGGCAGCAGATTCAGACTGCCCTGGGGACGAGTTTGCACTTCACGACTGCGTTTCATCCTCAGACAGATGGTCAGTCAAAGAGGACCATTCAGACGCTGGAGGATATGCTGCGAGCTTGTGTGTTGGATTGGGGACAGGTGTGGACGGACCATCTTCCACTTGTTGAGTTCTCCTACAACAACAGCTGACATGCATCTATTGGGATGGCTCCATATGAGGCACTGTATGGACAGAGATATCGTACCCCGTTATGCTGGGATGAGCAGAGCAGTGTCAGTGGTTTAGCACCTGATCAGATTCAGGATGATATGGCTCGAGTAGCATTGATCAGAGAGCGTATGCTGACTGCGCAGAGCCGTCAGAAGTCGTATGCTGATAGGAGGCGTAGACCTCTAGAGTTCAGAGTTGGAGCCCATGTGTGGCTGAGGGTGTCCCCGACACGAGGTGTTAGGTGTTTTGGCATTAAGCGGAAGTTGAGCCCCCGATATGTCGGACCGTTCGAGATTCTGGATCGGGTTGGGAGTGCAGCTTACAGATTAGCCTTGCCTCCGAGATTAGAGGGTGTTTCACCTTGTATTTCACGTGTCTCAGCTGAGGGAGTATATACCAGATCCGAGACACATCGTGAGTTATGAGGATTTGGTGGTTGAGCCGGACCACACTTTTGTTGAGCATCCGATTGCAGTCCTAGAACGAGGTATGAGACGCCTGTGTTCGAAGGACATACCTATGCTTAGGATACAGTGGTCGAGACGAGGACCTGAGGAGGCTACATGGGAGACTGAGGATAGTATCCAGAGGAACTATCTAGAGTTCTATGCCGAGATAGGTGCACCAGTAGGATCACCGAGTAGATCTTAGTACTAGCTTGGTGAGTCTTATGTGCTTACATGCTTATATGCTATGATATGTTATTTCATGCTAGCTTGTTGTGATTATGATCTTATTAGATCTTGTTGTGCTAGTATGATTTTTGTTTATAGCTGGAGATGGCTCTTTCCTCCATGCTATTGGGATATGTTATGATTTGGCTAGAGATGGTTTCCCTCTAGGCCTTGGACAGTATAGTTGCTGCTGGAGTGGATGGTTTCCTCCATGCTTATGTTGAGCTTATAGAGAGAGTTGTACCTCGGCTTGTGAGTCCGAGTGGTTTGAGGATTTTACAAGTTTCGGGACGAAACTTGTTTTTAGGGGGGTGAGGTGTAAGAGCCTTAGTTTTGGGAGCTAGTTTTGGCCTTAACCGCCCCCGCGGGTCAGTGAGGCCGCCCCGCGGCTCCCCTGTTGTTCCGCCCATGCGGCCAGGAAACCCGCCCCTGCGGTTTTCCGGCAGCTGCAGCCGGTTTTGTTGACTCTTTGACCCGTGCTTTACCTTACTTTACCTCACCCGTTTTACCTTGCTGAGCAAGGGTTTCTTCACATTTTCCAATCCAGTTCCTACGTCCTTCTTGCTTCTTCTTCTTTTTCCTAGAGCTTGATCTTGTTCATGGTTTGGAAGAGTTGGTTGAGTTTGGATGTGTGGCTTTTGATGATAGTTCTGTGAGTGTTGCTGTGCTTGGAAGCCAGTGAGTTGTTGGTGATCAGTTCCTTAGCTAACCACAAGCTATGGTAAGCTTCTTCCTCCTTGCTTCTTCATTCTTTCTTCTTCCTTTCTTGTTCTTCTTCTTCCTTAGCTTAGGATTAGATGATTGAATGTAGGATTGATGTTTATATGTGTATGTTGTGGCATGGGTATGAATTTGGAAGAGAGTAGACGTGAGTTGATCACGTGAAGAGCTAAAGAGAAGCCGTGAGGTTTCATTCTACACTGTCGCCGCCCCCGCGGCGCAGAAGTCACCGCCCCTGCGGAAGACGTGCCGCAGCGTCTGCGCCGTGTCTGCGTTGCCAGCGATCCTTGTCACCGCCCCCGCGGCTGAGTGTCACCGCGCCCGCGGTTGCCTGCGTTCCGCCCCTGCGTCCTTAGATCACGCAGGTGCGTCTTGTCCCGGCGCTACCTATAGTTAGGTAGTTCTTTTCCTTTCTAGTATGAGGAACTTAGTACCGTGCTAGGATTCGGATGTTGATGTGTATGATACGGAAATGCCGGTTAGGGCTTTGAGGTTTACGAGTTGGATATGATCCCCTATGGATCCCTTGGGTCTAGGTGTGACCCTTTGTGTGATAAGAGTTTGATATGTATGTATGCCTTGTATAGGCCTTGTTATCCTCCAGTTGGAGTGGACTGAGTTGAGGGTTGATCTAGTGAGACGACTACGAGGTTGAGGTAACTCCGTGGGACTTACTTAGTTGCCATTCCTTTTTAGGATGTTGTGCATGAGTGGTGTGTGTTATATGTTTATAGCATGTGTTACGATGGTCACCGACCTATGATGTATTGATTGCCCATTGTAGGGTTGTGACAACTTTTCCATTCATCCCGCTGGGAGTTGGGGGTTCTCTGTGGTCAGGCCAGACCTAGTAAACGGTTCGGGCACTCTCCATTCCCTTAGGGTACACGGGGAGGTGTTCCAGGCACCATTCCAGCTGGTTATAGTACCCAGAGGCGAGGGTTATATTCCTCGTGTCACATATGTTTATATGGATATTATATATGAGTTGATTGCCGGACTTTATAAAGATAATGAACCGGGTAAATGTGTGAAAGCATGATGATGTGTTAAGATATCTGATGTGTGTTTGTGCTCTAACATATTCCTATATTTGTGTATGGTTAGCTAACGGTTTCAGACCGTGTTGTAGACACTTTGCAGGATAGGAGAGCTGCAAAGTGATTTAGAGTGGGTGATCCGCTGAGGGCTCCGTACATTGAGGCGTTATCGGGGATATGGGTTCTTTTGTTGTACAATATGGTTTTGGTTTGTACTCAGCGGTATATTGTATTACCTTTTTGATATATATATCAGTTTCATGTTTTGTTTTAATCTCTCGGTGCCTTGTTGTAAGATCAGTGAAATTGTTGTCAGGCTAGGGTCAGGATCCATTGTGAGATCCTATCCCATTAGCACTCCGAGTCCTACGGATTTGGGGTATTTCAATCTCGGCCGAGATGGTCACGGTCGGGACCGAAATTTCGTCTTCGATCTTCTGCGTCATGGATCTCGGTCAAGTTACCCGAGATACCGATCGGGATATTGCAACAAAAGCTTCATCTCGGACCGAGATAAGTGGATATCGGCCGAGATGCTCCTTGGTCGTTCCTTCATGCATTTAGCTTGACTCCTAGCCTTTTCCCGTGCATTTATGCTCGCTGCATCCACTTAGAGGCTTGATCCTCAAATACATCGTTTTAGCTCCAAAATGCGCTAAATCACCTACAAAGCCACAAATAGTGTGTGTAGACTACTATTCTTGCAAAGTAGAACTAAACAAGCATAAATGACACAAACTAAGGCTAAAACATGAATGCAAAAAGGGGAAATCTACGTAAATGCATGACTAAAACAGGTCGATAAATCATATTATCAATTATCATTATTTGGGTGATTCACTTCTATTACATCAACTTATCGTGTGGCACGAAGGTCTCCCGACCATCGCCTCTATCCCCGTTTACCAAGCGGATTGGGGTCATGCGTACCCCGTGTACCGAGTGGACAGGTCGTAGAGAACCTCTACAATTATACATAAGCGCTGAACACCGATGCCACGACCCGATTTCATATACTTGGGTTTGTAACGTAAAAAGACCATCCTACTGAAGTTATAATTAATAATCATCAAACACACACCATTGAAATAGTGCACACCAACATTACGAAAAACTAGCTAAGTAAGTCCAAAGAAATTACCTGTACTGCTCCGAGATCCAAACTCGCTAAAACTCGATCCGTACGGAAACGATTTCAACAACCTGACCAAGACGGAAGATGTCTTAACTACATAGTTCTATCATACATGAAGCATCTAGAACGGTTCTAGACTATCTATGAAGTTCTTATAAAGAAAGAATATGAAACCCTAACTTTATGAAAATTACCAAAATACCCTAACTTTCCAAAATTCAGAAAAGTTCCCAAAACGGTCTAAGACCCTTACTATAGTCACACAACATCTCACAATCCTCAAAGTTTCATATCGGTTTTGAGGGTTTGCTCAAACTTACAATTTATGTCCAAAACTTTAAAAGAGTTTTTTCTGAAAATAACTCGAGTGCCCTACTTTGGCCTATCAAAAGTCCTTCCTACCAAATTCCGAAAATTCCGAGAAAATTCTTAAATGTACTATGCCATGTCTACTCCTAGATAGAAATATAAAAAAATACTATTCCATAAGATTCACATAAAATCCCAAAGTTGCCTACATGCAAACTCAAATCCAATACTTAGCCAATTTCTTGAAGTTTCTCAAAACTGCTTTTGTACCATAATTTACGACATCATAAATCCACATCTAACCGTTGGATCGTTCCCAAATTTTATCATCATAAATTATATACTACCTTTACAACATATTCAAAATCCAACGGTGGATGAAAAGCTTAGTACCTAAAATTGGTCCCGAAGTTGAGTGCTCTACACTGAATTTCCTAGAAACAGCACAAAGTCACCACGTCAGGTGTTCGAATCTCCTCAGAGGCAAGTCTGGTAAGTTGCACAAACTACAAGTTGAGTTTTCGATCCTTGTGAACAACAAAAGTGGAGGTTTTTATTTTTTAAACATCATCATGCATCAGCACATTAGAGGAACGTAAATAGGGAGGGGAGAAGAGGCTTACCCTTCACTAGTGCAACCGCAGGCTTGAGAGAAGGACGTTGGACCTCGGCACAAAGACTCTTGGCTCGACTGCAGATTACCATGAAGAAGAGGCACTCAAGCATAGGGTCGATTCAACAAAGCTAAAGAGGGAGGAGAGTAGAAGAGACAGATAGGGGAAGGCTCACAAGTCCGGTAAAGGATAAAGGAGGTCGGACGTTGACGCCGGTAGTCGTAATTGTATAATTTGTCGCCGACCGTGTGCAGAAGAACTCAAAGCCGTCGTTATTCCCACTGGAGAGGAAGGAGCAGCTCTTGCTTCCTACTTTAGTGACTAAGAACAAGAGAGAGACGATGGTTGCGCATGGGATCATGCAGGAGACGATGGTTGCACAAGAGTCGTGGAGGAGATCGAGCAAAATCATGGAGAAGATCTTACCGTTATGTTTTTCGTCTCTAGAAGAGAGAAGGAACTAATGAGCCGGACCGCTGCACACGGGTCGGTTTGCTTTGTGCCACGCCATAGAAGAAAGGGGTATTGGGCCGCGAGTCTGAAAGAGAGGAAAGAAGTGGGTCAACAAAGCCTTTCATGGCCCAAGGAAGAAAAGAGTGGCATGTGAAGAAGCAAAGGTTGACAAGAACGGAGTTGGGCCGTGACTTAAACGAACCCTAGAGGAAAGAAAAGAAACAGGAAAAAACGATCCGATTCGGTTTTATTCGATTAAAAACCCGGTCACTCGGCCGGTATCGGAATAAAAATTCCGGTTATCACATCATTTCCCCCTTAAGATAAATTTGTCCCGAAACTTAAAGTAACTAAGATCATCGACATTCCCAAGATATATTTATGGCTATCATTGAAAGTTATTGCATCCTGATTTTACTCTAACACTACATTTTATCAAATACTCCAAAACATGCAAGCAATAGTAGATATACTCCAACATATAAGCAAAGAAACATCAAGACTCAACATTACCTAACTACAGGTCCGATGATCAACTTGTCGGCCCTGAGGTCGAAACTAACCCAACATAAGGCTCAAGATAGGTGCTCATAATACTACACTCCTATTGATATCTAATATTTCCCCATTCTTATCCATTCAATCTATTCTCATAATGACGTTCTCTTGCACTAAGTGTATGTCCAAGAAATATACCCACCAGTCTCGCCCCCGAGACGATCGGGCAATTATAACCCCAAAAGAATCTCTTACCTTACCACCATTTGATAGCCCAACTATAAAAGGTACTCTCTCTACTATATCTAAGGATAATCTATCTTCACACGCATCAAAAAACACAAGAGTGGGTAGTTCACGTATGAAATAAAACTCGGACAAATTCATCTCTAAGCAAAATGGTACTTGTAGTCATAGGGGAAGTCGGCTGATCAATACTCCTCAACACAAAAGCTTGTGGTTGTGGTTCCCTGGTATCTACTGTACTACCATCACTGCCTCTACCACGGTCATGTCTCTGTGTAGAACCCTGTGGAGGATGGTGTCCCGGAGCTCTATGATGCTGCTAATATCCAGAGGTCTGATGATCTGGTGAACTTTGTTTGTCCTCCTGAGCACCAGAATAAGGAGGACCCTGCGTCGGTGAAGGTTTCTCCTGACGGCAAAACATAGCCCGATGTCTTGGTCTAACACAAGTGAAACATATAAGCAGGGGCTTCTTGTAGTTTGGTTGTAGATGGTCATAACCGCCACAATTATAGCATCACATGTTCCCTACCGAAATATGTCTCTTATAAGTAAAACTCTATCGTTCAGACGTATGTCATCGACCCTTGCTAGAAGCTCCTTCCGCTAGGCCGTTCTTTTGTTTCTTTTCCGTCCTCCATCCTGATCAACTCTCATAGATCCCAATTGATCTCTCTCATACACCGCAGCTTTATCTTGATAATCCAACAAAGACTCACAGCGGAAACCCGCAAGATAAGAACGGGTATCCTCCCTACCCCTCAAGGAAAATAAATAAACATGTTGCTTCTCAGTTTCGGCATCTGGCCCCAGTAGTGCCTACCTTTTCTCTAAACATCCTGATCGCCTCAGCGATCGAAATATCCTCGTACCGAGCCTCCATAAAGTCTTGGTATCTCTCCCTCCTCAGTGCTGCCAGGCAGAAGTGATTTCTAACCAGATTCCTCGGCTACTTAAATGTGGCAAATCCCTCTCTGATTGTCCTCCACCGGTACTGGGCCTGATCCCAAAACAATGTCTCCACTAACTCAACTCGACGATCCTCAGGGCACCGGATCAACTCCGAAGCAGACTCCATGTGGCCAAGCCAATGTTCTGCCTCTAATCCAAGCTTTTCGTCGAAGGGTGGTACTCGCATGTGGTTGAAAGTCTTCAACCACGAGTTTGGAACTGGTGCCCGTAACTCGGCACCTACTTGACCCGCCTCGACAACTCTCTCCGGTATAGCTTGTACAGAGGCCACTCGTTGTGACACCTCAACAAACAATGCATCTTTTGGGAGATCTAGAACTCGTTCACCTCTCCTAGTTGCCTAAGTCACTTGCTGGATGTACTCTCGAAACTCCGATGCTCCTATCGAGACACAACCTTCTCTGGTTGTCCGTGCATTGGAAGATCCGGGTCTCTCAACGGGTCCAACACTCTCAACAATCTCCTCCTCAACATCAGCTGATGGCTCAATCACAGGTGGCTCGTAAACAACATCACGACCCCTACCTCTAGCAATTATAGGTCTACCTCTATGACCACAACCCCTAACTGCAGAAGTCCTACCACCCCTACCACGTCTAGGAGGAGGAAGAGGTGGACGACCTCTACCTCGGCCCGCAGTAATCGTTAATCTTGTATGTGTCATTTGAACGAAGTATTAAGATTAAAGTTAGAACACAATTAACCACCTATTAGTCAAAGTCATTACTTATTCTAAGTTGTAGAGATCCGCGGAGAGTAGTGGTAGTTTTTGTACTGACTATCCCAATCCGACTATGCATGATTTGAAATGAAACTCATTTTGAAAACTCTTACCCTTTCCGGGTTCTATTTATTTATTTATTTATTCGGCCCTTTAGTAGATTGCGAGTGTCATTGTTGTCAACCTGGCTCTGATACCATATTGTAACACCCAAATTTTGAGAACTCGGGATGCTATGGGTTAGGAACTCATAATGGGTCCCGACCCTAGTTTGACAACAATTTTACCGGATCTTACAACAACGCACAAATAAAGAAAAACCGAATAGCATCTTTATGCATTCAAGAGTCGTGATAAAAGAAAGAATACAAAAAGGACAACCTGTAACAAACGAAAATCTAAAAATTGAAATGGCAAGAAAGTTTGCCCAAAAAGGGAATCCCTAAACTAAAACTAACAAATACGTAAACCCAGTTGACCACTCTCTCCAAATCACTCCAAAATTGTCTTATCATGCAAAGCATCTACAACATGACGGTGAAAACTGTTAGCTAGCAATTCTAATATTACTTAACACTATTCTAGCACAAACAAACATCAAAACGGTAGATAAACACATAAGCATAATTTCACACACATCCCAATTATTATCTTTATATAGGTGATTTACTTCTATTAATTCAACTTATCGTGTGGCACGAAGGTCTCATGACCTTCGCCTCTGTCCCCGTTTACCAAGCGAACTTGGACCATGCATACCCATGTACCTAGTGGATTGATCACAGTGAACCTCTCCAATGACCTGTCAACGATGAGCAGTGATGCCAAGACCCGTTTTCATACACTTGGGTCTATAACGTAAAAGGTCATCCTACTCAAGTTATAATTAATAACCATCAAACACACACCATTGAAATAGCGCACACCATCATTACGAAAAAACTAGCTAAGTAAGTCCAAAGAACTTACTTGAACTGATCGAAGATCCAAACTTTCTAAAACTTGATCCGTACGTAAACGATTTCAACAATCAGACCAAGACGAAAGAGGTCTTCACAACATAATTCTATCATATATGAAGCTTCTAGAAGGGTTCTAGACTGTCTATGAGGTTCTTATAAAGAAGGAATAAGAATCTCTAACCTTTATAAAAATTAACAAAATACCTCTAACTTTCCTAAAATTCCGAAAAGAGCCCAAAAGGTCTAAGACCCTTACGATAGTCCCACAACATCTCAAAATCCTCAAAGTTCCATATCGGTTTTGAGGTTTTGCTCTAACTTACAATCTATGTCCAAAACCTTAAAAGAGCTTTTTCTAAAAATACCTCGAGTGCCCTACTTTTGCCTATCAAAATTCCTTCCTACCAAATCCCGAAATTCTGAGAAAATTCTTAAACGTATTATGCCATGTCTACTCCTACCTAGGATGATCAAAATCCAAAAATATTATTCTATAAGATTCAGAACAAAATCCAAAAGATGCCTACATGCACACTCAAATCCAATACTTAGCCAATTTCTTGAAGTTTCCCAAAACCACTTTTGTACCATACTTTAGGACATGATATGTCCATATTTAAACGTTGGATCATTACCAAATTTTAGAACAATAAACTATATACTACCCTATACAACATATTAAAAATTCAACGGTGGATGCGAAGTTTAGAGTACCTAAAACTGGTCCCGAAGTTGACTATTCTACACTGAATTTCCTAGAAATTGCACGAGGTCACCACGTTAGGGGTTAGAATCTCCGATGTGCTCCGATGTGCTCAAACGTGGCATCATTGCCAAGCTTTGGTGACAGGCCAAAGAATCCAGCTTCGGTCAGCATCGAAGTCCTTTTTGCACTACTGGACTGAGAGTCGATCTTTGAAATGTCAGTAGTTGTATTGCTACATTTCATTGTTTCAGCTCCTCCCTTATTGTTGAGCCACCGAGCTTTTCAACGGTAGGTTCGGTTTTTCACATCAACTCAATTGTTAAAGGATTGGAGCAAGTAGTGGGTTACATACAAACATATATATATATATATATATATATATATATAGGAATATTCATGTAGGAACCTCTATTAGAGTATGGAGCAGGATCGTCTATTTACCGTAAGATTAATGTATGAACCTTCAAGATTAAACTATATTCAATTCTCACGTTCATTGCATCTCTTTATCTACTTAAAACAAACAACTCAAAGTAACGATACGTTAATTTTTTTTATTAGGTGATTTACACTATGTCCATCTTATTGTGTGGCACGAGAGTCTCTTGACCCTCACCTCTGTCTCCTTTAACCAATAGGAATGGTACTGATGTATCTGGCCGTATACTTGAGTGTACTGATTGCAGAGAGCCTCCTATTATTGTGACAAAGCTTGGCAATGATGCCACGACCTGTTATTCATATACTTGGGTCACTAATCAATATAAGGTTATCCTACTCAAGTTGTAATTACAAACCACCAAGTACACACAGATGAATATCATAATCCATACTACGAAAGCGAGCTAAGTAAGTCCATAAGACTTACTTGAACTAATCGACGATCGGCCGTTACCCGTTATCATCTACACGTGCAAACACTAGCAACTACCTGATCAAATGTGAAAATGTCTCACATTTTTCTACCACTTAGATAACTTTTAGAAGGTTCGCTCTAATAGCAAGTAAATTTCCAGAAAGAAAGAATATGAAACCTAACTTTTAAGGAAATTACCAAAATGTCCCTATATTTCCTAAAAGATTCATATCGGGTTTGAGGGTTTGCTTAAACTTATAACCTAATTCAAAATTCCTAATTAAGCTTCTTTCGGAAATCACCAAGTACCCTACTTTAGCCTAAGAAAAACATCTTCTACTAAATCCAAAAAAATTCCGAGAAAAAACTCAAATATACTGTGCCATGTCCACTTCTAACTAAAACGATCAAAATCACGAAACATCCATTCACTAGATCCATAAAAAAAAATCCAAAGTGGCCTTCATGATCCACTATTCCAACACTTAGCCAATTTTTTCCTTAATATTCAAAAATTGAGTTTGTACCCTACTTCACGACGTCATAATTCCATATCTAAACAGTTTGATTGTTCACAAATTTTGACACAACAAACTGCATACTTCCATCTATAACATAGATGGATTTCAATAGTAAAAGATGAATTTAAGTTACCTAAACTTAAGTCTCGCAGTTAACCATTCGAAGTTGGAAATTCTGGTAAAAAAAAACTGCATTAAACAACAGGACTAGAGTTCGACTCTCACTAGTGTCAAAATTGAGGCAAGACGCAGTAAAAAAAGTCACGAGTTCGAATCCGGTGGGAAGCAAAACAACAGATACCAAGCATGCCCATATACGTTAATTTTTCTGACAGAAACGCAAGGAACAAAAGAGGGCAGGGGGGTGAGGGCTTTCTTACTCGACTGCCCTCAAGACGTACAAGCTTTTGGGAAAAAAAAAAGGGAAGACAAAGGAGACTGACGTGAGATCGGGCAGGCGTTGCTCACAGGGAGAAGGATGCTCGACTGCCCGGTTGCGTGGGGAAGGAAGGGTTGGACGTTGTTGCTCACTTCGTCGGCGATGGAAGGACACAGGAACTTATCGAGGAAGACGATCACGTTGCCGGTGTGTGTACCGAGATGTGTGGGAACGCCGCCGATCGAGTGCAGAAAGAGACGAGATTCGATTGTAGGCGGAGAAGAAAGAGTTAAGAGAGAAGCAAAGATCCAATCGTTGAGATTTTGTTAACGACGTTGATCTTCCCGTAGTTGTGCAAGATCAAGAGAAAGATAGGAGAGAAGAAGAAAAGGAGCAGGTCGGCTTGGAAGCTGGGCTGGAGGAAAGTAGGTAGGGCGTAGTGGGCCGGGCCAAGCAAGGGGATGGGATTCCTCGATGAAGAATGGTGGTTAAAACCGATTACACTCGGTTTTGATCAATAAAAATATGGTAACTCGATCGGGTTTTTGGAATAAAATTCCGGGTATTACAATGTGTTGAGGGGGCGAAATAATCTGGGTCTTTGATTGTTTTGATCGGACGATTGCAAGTCCTTCTTACTTTTAACCCTAATACCCCTCATATTTTATCCAAATCTCACACACATATATATATATATAGAGAGAGAGTTAGGATCACGTAGGAACCTCTCTTAGAGTAGGGAATAGGGACTTATAATAGCCGTTGGATTAATACAGATGAACGCCCAAGATTTAACATTGTTTATGGTAATAATTAATGAGAATATTATATTACCTCTGATATAATTATGATAAAAACATTTTAACGACCAAATTTCTCTATAAAATATAATAACGACCCAATATGAAAATAAATTATTTAGAATTGTTCGTTAAATTTGGTCATTAAAATTTTTAATATGAAAAAAATGATGGTTAAATTTGGTCGTTAAATATTTTATAAGAAATTTGATCGTTAAATTATTTTGAGAAAAATGAGGCTGTACATACCTTTTTGTAAACTTGATACTAAGTAGTCCTCTCTATTTTTCTAAAAAATTTTAAAATCTCAAAATAATTAATTAGAGGATATAATGGGAAAGCTTAAAATTTAAAGCCCTATATAATAATTACTCATTCAGATCTCGTATCCCTAAAATCCACACCAGATTAAAATTGTTGAAGCCGTCGCAGATAACCGCACCAGATCTGGCCGCAATCTTCTCCATCCCACCAATGAGTCCGTCTCGCAGGGGGCTTTAGTCTCGCAAAGTCATCATCTTCTCCGTCTTGCAAGATCGGTTCATCGGTGCAGTGATTACGGAAGATATGTTCGTCTTGCAAGATCGGTTTAGGGCTTCAAAACATTTTTTTTTTTAAAACTCCCCTCGGTACCTGCTCTTATGGAGCTAATTTTGAGTCCTAAGTTTCAGATCTGTTTCAAACTGTAGTTAAATCGTTTACGATTACACAATTTCAGCCAACATTTTTCATTTTTATGTTTTTTTCTCTTGTAATGTTGTTAACTTATGAGTTTGAATTAGTGTTTTATGATGAATGAGAGCTTACTGCCATCCATGTCTACGTTCTTTCATGTCATGGTAGAGAGAGCTTGTAAAGGGGAGGGAATTTGAAAAGACCTTTGCCGGGTATGCAACTATTTCTTGATTTATGTATATATTAATGCAGATACTAACAACATATATGTGTAACTTCACCTTGTGTAAATATCGGATCGAAATTGTATAACTCGACTTTGTGCAAACATCGGATCAAAATCGTGTACCTCAACCTTGTGTAAACATCGGACCTAAATTGTTTAACTCGACATTGTGTAAACATCGGTAGAGTTTATGTAAATCGGTAAGATTTGCGTAAGTTCTTGTGTAAATTGATTTGTGTAAATATGTATGTTTTGTGTAAATTGACTTGTGTAAATAAATTTTTATGATAATTTTGTGTGCACAAAATCAAAATCAAGACGGCTTGTGTAAATATATAGGTTTTGTGTAAATTAAGACGACTTGTGTAAATCGAAAGAGGTCTTCAGTGATTACAATTTTTTTTTGTAAAATGGAACGTTATGTTGTGTAACACTAATTTGTGTAAGGAGGCATTAAGCATAACTTTTAAAAAAATAAACGTTATGTTGTGTAACACTAATTTGTGTGAGTCATTAAGCATAACTTTTAAAAAAAATAACAATAGATTACCAATTTCAATTAGTTTGACTGGTATAAGGGTGGGAGGTCCTATGATCCAGAGTTCGAAACCCACTAACTACGGAATTTACATTTCCGTTGGGCATGCTTTGCGTTACTACGGAATTTACATTTTCGTTGGACCTGCTTTGTGTAACTCATATTGGGCCTAGGCTTTGTATAAATAAAAAAAATTAGGTTTGGGCTTCTAAAATTTGAAATTATCAACTAGTCCTTTTAACTAATCTTTATAAATGAAAAGTAGGGGCCTACTTTATTATCCAACTTAATTAGGAGCCTATTTACTATACTAGTTTACAAAAAGGGCTTACTTAGCCATTTCACCCAATTATTTTCATATTGGGTTGTTATTATATTTTATAGAAAAAATTTGGTCGTTAATATTTTTGTTTATATAATTAATATAGTAATCGTTAAAATTTTGTGGGTCGTTAAATCTTGGATGTTAAATATTTTGTGGGTCGTTAAAATTTTATAGAGAAAATTTGGTGGTTAAAATGTGTTTTTTCATATTTTAACTACCAAAACAAATTTAACGATCAAATTTCTTATAAAATTTATTAACGATCAAATTTCTCTATAAAATATATTAACGACCAAATATATTAACGACCAAATTTCTTATAAAATATATTAATGATCAAATTTCTCTATAAAATTTCTCTATAAAATATATTAACGACCAAATATATTAACGATCAATTGCTTCAACGTTTATTTTTGGGATAGCCCAAAAATAAGAAATCTATTTTCCTAATTTGTATCTTATTTAATGAATGAATAATGAAAAATGAACAATCATGTAATTATCACATTGGGAAGCTTATTATGCACCTTCCATCATGAACGTGCAAGTTTTAATCCAACGGATCTTAGGAGTTCTTATTTCCTACTCTAAGGGTTGTTCTTACCGGATCCTGACCCTATATATATATATATATATAAATATATATATATATATATATATATATATATATATATATATATATATATATATATATATATATGATCAAATAGAAACCTATTCATGTGTAGGCAGTAGGAACATATCATAGTCACACGATCTAATTAATTGAACGACTCAAACATCAGACTAAATATGGAATAGTATTATAAAAGATCATAATAATTAACTATATAGCATGTTTATCATGAGAATCATTTTAATTATGTCGTCAAAATAGCTTTTAGGAATGTACATTGAAGCAAGTTGACGTAGGTATTCAAGAATGACAAAACACGATGAATCAACCCTAATTGAACCGATAGAAATGGATTATTTCAGCCCGAAATGGGTTTATTCTACTCGAAATGGAATCACTTCGATCGATTTCACTTATAATGTAGTCGACATTGTATATTAACAGTAGTATGTATATCGATAGAAATGGATTAATTTTGTCCAAAATGGATTCATTCTGCTCGAAATGGAACCATTTCGATCGACTTAACTTATAATGCAGTCGACATTGTACAATAATAGTAATATTTATAATAACGATAAAAATGGGTTAATTCTGCCGAAATGGGTTCATTTTTCTCCAACAAGCGAATTCACATAATATTATTCTCCTTTCATAATTTAATTATATAAAAACATTTTTAAAACTTTTATCCGATACTTCACGCCTATTAAACCTTACAGTGCCAATATCATGAATGTTCACTTTTTTATTGGACGTTTCTCTTTAGATATTTGCAAAATTTAACATCTAATACTCACTGAGTTGGTCCATTGATAAGCTATTAGTTGAATTACAAGTAGTAGAAAACAAGAATCCTAGCTATACTTTGGAAAAAGGAGCAACCATCCGTATTTTATATGCGAAGAGTTAATCAAGTGGAAAGTTGAATCAGACAGCCACAAGACAAAGAAGAGGAAAATCCAAATATCATAGAAAAGAGTCAAACAGATGATTTTTTTCCACAATCAAACAAAAAACTGGCCAGAAAATAAAAAGAAAAAGAAAAAGAAAAAAGAAAAAACTAACAGTAGGCCACTGTCTAAAATTAACACATACTAGACATCTCCAACCACCTCTCCTAGCTTGTTCGCCTTCATGTCCATAATCTCCCTTCATCATACTCTCTCTGCAAATTAACGAACAAATTAACCCTTTAAAATTATAAATTTAGAAGAATATATTTAATTTAACAAAGATAGAAATTATGATTTAACCTGTTAGTTAATGAGCACTGGAGTCAGGCTTCGCAGAAGCGATGTGGGATTTTCTTAAACCCAAAAGAGCCTTCCATCTACCTTTGAAAAGCGAGAATGCATCTCCATTTATACTACTGCTGCTACTGCTAGTAGTAGTCGTCGGAATCGGAGTCGGAGTATTCGTCGGCAGCGGCGGCTCTTTAAAGGAGGGTAATATTCTACCCTTTGAAAAGAGTTGATCAGCAGTGGTGAGTTGATTGAGGGAGTTGCAGCTTGAAACTGAAAACTCAAAGTCAGTTGATACAGTTGACGGTTGATCTCTTTGCTTACTCAACTGCTTTCTTGAATGAGACTCAGCAAAATCATTGGAGAAGGAGATCCTCGGAGCTCCTCCCTTTTCCTCTGAATTGTACATTTCTAAGCACGTCAAAAAATAATTAGCATGCCCCCTCACCCTAGCTACCATATATATATATATATATATATATATATATATATATATATATATATAATATAATATAATATAATATAATATATATATATATATATATATATTCAAGAAATGAATTATGAAATGAATTCTATTGGAAAATGTCTGACTGCAACCTCACCAGAGACCAGACTGAGGCTATTTATAACACAAAGGAGCTGCTCTTTGACTGATCATCACTTTTTTTTTTTCAAACGCTCCGGCCACCGCAAATGCTTTGTATTGAGTCACCGGAGTTTCGTTTTCGCCTGACCATGTCATATCTCATTCAATGGACAGCTTTCATTGCAAATGCCTCCTTTTCAATATTTCGTTAGGTTCTGACAAAATATTAATATACATTTTTTTGTGGGGGAAGGTTTATGTTCTAGGTGTAATGTGGTTGTCCGTACTACCTATGTTCACCATTACTACTCAAAATTAAAACAATATTTTTTTAAAAAAAATGTATCCTTATTTGTTATACCGAATTGTTAGAGGGATTAAAAAATTAATTAACTCCGTGCAATTAATAAATTGTCATTCTTTTTTTGGTTAGAATATATTGGGGGTGTTTACATTTCATGAAATTACATTAGTGAAAAAGAAAAAAAATCTAAGTTGTAAGTTGAAATTTTATTAATATTAAAAGATGATTTAGCTTATATTTTACATTTGATAACATATACAATATTTACATTAGATACATTTTACAAGACATATTAAAAAAATTTGCATCTTTAATAAAATCGGTCTTTACTATATCAAAAGATTCAA
This sequence comes from Fagopyrum tataricum, assembly GCA_002319775.1. Taxonomy (NCBI): domain Eukaryota; kingdom Viridiplantae; phylum Streptophyta; class Magnoliopsida; order Caryophyllales; family Polygonaceae; genus Fagopyrum; species Fagopyrum tataricum. Next base: position 15,732,614 of record CM008284.1, read on the forward strand.
AACTGCCTAACCATCCTTAGACACGTTAGACTTTCAATGTTTTTTATTATTATAACATATACAATGTTTTTATTATGATGTCTAGAATAAAGAGTGGATTTTTATAAAATAAAATTTTAAAACGAGGGGTTTTTTTTTTATCTTTTATGAAGCGTTGTCTTGTTGTTTGTTAATCAGGTAAGTACACTGGGTAGCAGTTAATGTCGGTTGACTTAGTTTGGTACCGAAAAAAGTGGATGCAGATGACATTAAAACAATATAACATGAAGGACTAGGGCATTTAATTATTGGAATGCCTTCTAGGATGTACTTATAATCTTCATCTTAACGTTCACGTACATACATGGAAGAAAATAAAGAGTAAGAACCTCATTCCTTTCCCAACTTCTATATTCATCTAATCGCAGGATTTTACCCTGCCATCAAATGATCAAGGACGAGCAAGTTCATCAGTTGGTTAAAATGTCAAAAATTCATTAGTTTTATATGTCATTGGGTAAAATACTATATTGTTACCGAACATGTATTTTACCCATTTTGTTTATAAACCGGTTAAATTCAATGTGATTTCATTTATTTATTATTTTTAGTGGTATAATTTGAAGGGTTTTTCGAAGAAAAAAAAAATCCTTTTATTTTTTATACATAAAAAAAAATATTTATACAATAAAAAAAAAACTCAAAATGATGTGTTTATACAAATAATTTTTTTTAATTATTTACTATAATAGAATCATAATAAAATATTTAAAAATAATTATAAAATTTCTCATTTTAAATTAATTAAGTAGTGATATTTTTAAAGCTATTAAAAAAATATAAAAAAAATAATGAAATGGAACCACATATATTATTATAATATTATTGATAACTGATTAATAAATGTCACAATAAATATTAAGATTCTAGTCTTTGAAATTTCAAAGGTCATCAAATGTCAAATGTCAAACGAAAACCGGTTAAAAACAGACCGATAGACATCATATTCAATAATAGATGTCGTTAAATCACTTTATCTATGTGACGACCGGTTAAAACCGAACGGATGAACTTGCTCTAAAAGGGCGCAAAATCTTACCCTTTTAAGGAGAAGAATCTTTCAAGGAGGGCAAAAATTAATATTAGACATCCCAAATACAAATTTGACTCAAAAAAGAAACGATGGTGTTTTGATAAGGGTTCGGATTAGAGTGATAAAATTAAAAGTGTTTGATTTATTTAGTTCAAATGTCTTGTAGAGTTTTTATTACACACTCCAACTAGTGTAATACTCGCACCTTGTGCGGGTTTGTGTTTTAAACTTTATTATAATATATTATTATATTGTATTTGTATTTTAACCTTAGTAAAAAATATTTTAACTTTTTTTAAGAATATTAATATTTTTAACAATATTATAAATTCATTAAAATTTTATAATTTTTTCACTAAATACAAATTTTGATTAAATGGAACTTCGATAGTGACAAACAAAAAACACAATTAATTTTACAAATGAGATTTTAAAACTTTAACCGATAGAGTTTGGAAAAAAAACTCAAAGGGTGGAAAGGAAGGCTTCTGAACTCTGCTGGAAAGGAATTCTTCTCAACGCAGTTGTGCAAGCTATTCCATCTTATGCCATGTCTTGCTTTGAAATGCCCATAGGCGTCTGTTTAGATATTGAGAGAATGATGAATCAATTTTGGTGGGGATCGGATGACCAAAAAAGAAAGATTCATTGGCTTAGTTGGAAAAGATTGTCTCATGCAAAGAAAGAAGGGGGAATTGGATTTAGAGACATGCCAGCTTTCAATCTTGCGTTTTTGGCTAAGAAAGGATGGAGGTTGGTGACTAATCCGGAGTCACTTATTGGACAACTATTAAAGGCAAGGTATTTTTCTAATGGGACGTTTATGAAGGCACAAATTGGTAATAGACCTAGTTATACATGGCGTAGTATCCTAAAGGAAAGGGATATGTTGAGTAAGGGTATTTGTTGGGCTGTCGGCAATGGAGAGTCAATTGAGGTTTGGAATCCCAATTTTGAGACCCTCTTCTCTCCAACTCGGTTAAAAGGTGGTTGATTATATTGATTGGGAGCGAGCACAGTGGAAGCGTTCGCTTGTTTTGGAAAGTTTTGGCCGCTTGGATGGTGATATGATTTTAAGTATCCCTATCATCAATCATGAAGTCCAGGATGAACTCTTTTGGTTTTACAGTAATAATGGTATTTTTTTCTGTTAAAACCGCCTATGATGTGGCTGTCAGGTTGAGGGATCGTGAGGATGGTATGGATTGCTCGTCGTCTTCTGAATCTAGTAGTACGATTTGGGATAAGTTGTGGGGTATCAAGATGTTACCAACAGCTAAGTTGTTTGCTTGGCGTGCTTGTAGAGATGTGATACCATGTAAAACGAAACTCTTTGAGCGTGGCGTTGATGGTAATCAATGGTGTGTGATGTGCGGACAACATGAAACTCCACTCCATGTCCTTCGGCCCTGTCCATTTATTGATCCTATCTGGAAGGTCCTACCTAAGTTCAAATTTTATTCTAAGGGTGCTCTCTCAATTGTGCATTGGTTCGAGTTGGCACACCGGGAGTCTACGAAGGATGAGCTTCAATTATGGGTGTCTATGGTGTGGTTGATTTGGAAAGCTCGAAATAAGCTTCTTTTCGAGGGCACTCCCATTGATATCTTTGCAATTACTGTTGAAGCTAGAAGAAAAGTGAAGGAGTTCAATTTTCAGATGGAGTCTAGGGTGATTGTTGTTGGTGTTCAGGAAGTGAAAGAACGGGGTTGGTCTCGCCCGACTGATGGTTTCATTAAGTTTAATTGCGATGCTTCTGTGAAATCAGATGGACGGATTGGAATTGGGGTGGTTGCTAGGAATAGTATGGGGTGGGTGCTCCTTGCTTCTTCAAAAATGCTGCAAGGTTTCCATACTGTTGAGTTCTCAGAGGGAGAAGCTCTTGTTTGGGCGCTCTCTATAGCAAGTGACCGGGATGGCGACGGATTATATGTGAAACTGATTCCGCGGCTTTGATAACTAAACTTAATTACGATCGTCCGTTCTGGGGAGTGACAGAGCAGTTAATTGGAGTTCTGCGTAACCTTCGGCTACAGTTTGAGGATTGTAGATGGTCGTTCGTGAGAAGAGATGGGAACAATGCTGCACATTGGATGGCCACTTTATGCCCCTCTACTACTACACTGTTTACGTCCATTTGTTCTTTTCCTGCAAATTTTTCTAAAGCTTTGGATGATGATGATCCTCTTGATTAATTTTCTGTTTTTTTTATCAAAAAACAAAAAACTTTAACCGATAAATTAAATATTAATTTGAATGTAGGTTATATCAATTTTATTTATAAAGAGGTTTAAATCAGTTTTTTTTTAAAAAAAATCTAACGTTATTAATTCGACAAATCTAATCAACATACTATAGGTGAAGTTTAGAAAAAAAAAATTTTGAAAAAGGTAATTCAAAATTTAAAAAAATTGGAGAGAGGGGCCGTAACAAAAAAATATTATAGGTAACAAAATATAGATTTATAAACTAATGGAAGTGTGTTTCGTAATGAAAATAAATGTGTTCATTAGGAAAATATGAATTTTGAAGAGTTGAGAAATGAAGGAACGGAGAAAGGGAATGAGAACATCTAGAACACAAAAGATGTGAAAGTATCTCTTAATACTTGCAAAAACAAATATTAAAAAATGAAACAAATGTTGGTACATATACTACATTATCAAATAAAAATTCATATACAACATTATCAAATAACAATTCTTCGGAATAGTGAGAAACTAAAATACTAAAATATATGAGAAGCTGCACGTTGATGCTTCTTCTTCTTGTCTATTGGGTGGAGAATCATGAGCGAAAACCGTGATGCAACCTTTGACGGTGGACATATGTTTCTTGTTAATACCTCCTGCAAGTGAGATTCAGATAAATATCATATTAGATTAGCAATGCTTGAATTGGGATGATCGGAGAGGGACGTCTATGTCTATATATATAGCGGGAGGGGTGCAATGGGTTTAAAATAATCTTAAAAGATATGGCAGGTAATATACGATTTGATTTGAACTAAATTTGGGCGATTATTATTTAAAATTATTTTACATACAAATTTAATAATGAAAATATATAGCAACTTTACTGTTGTTATGACTAATTTACGGGTGATTTACTTCTTTTATTAAAAAAAAAACAATTTGATGTATACTTTCTCTAATTTTTTTGGGCTTCGATAAACGTGGGCGCAAAACGTGGTAATAGAAGCTCCTCCTTTAATATATATAATATATAATAATAGTAATAATAATAGTAATAATATATAATAATAATAATAATAAATTTTTAAAAAGATTTTGTTGGGTCCTGATAATAATTTATATTAACAACTTAAAATAATAAAATAATTTTTATTAAAAAAATCCGATTATGTAAACCCATTTTTTAATAATCTAGATAAATAACTTTTTAAAAAGATTTTGTTGGGTCCTGATAATAATTTATATTAACAACTTAAAATAATAATAATAAATAAAAAAATTTATTAAGAAAAACCCGACTATGTAAATCCATTTTTTAATAATCTAGATAAATAACTTTTTAAAAAGATTTTGTTGGGTCCTGATAATAATTTATATTAACAACTTAAAATAATAAATAATAATAATAAAATAATTTTATTAAGAAAAATCCGACTATGTAAACCCATTTTTTAATAATCTACATAAATAATTTTTTAAAAAGATTTTGTTAGGCTTTAATAATAATTTATATTAACAACTTAAAATAATTAACTTTGTAAAATATTTTTTATATTGCGTTAAATATGATGCTGACACGTGGCAAAGAAGGGCTCTCCTTTAATACATATAATAATAATAATAATAATAATACGATTTATGGTGGTTGTCTAAAATATGTCTCGTGCAAAATCTATTTTAAAGAATTTTGTCATAACTATTTTCTCAATTTTCATGCCTCTGCTCATTTAAAGAGCTAGAGCAGGTTGATTTTTTTTTTTTTTTTTCGTTTTGATAAATTTTTATTAGATCAGTTCAAAAAAAGATAAAAGTTTAGAAATCAGTCATCACCCATATAAAATATACATTTCTTAGATATGTTACAACATATATTATAACAATTTTTTGAAATTATGTATGAAAAACAAGTAATCTCCAGGTATGAATATAATTTTTGAAGGTGGTCAAAAATTCTGCCCCCAATCTGTGGGTGTCAAACTGATTCTGCAGCTCACTGGTGGAAGTCAAAGAGTGGAAAAGCTCGCACAGACTTCCAGATGCAGAGACCCAAATCAATTTTTTGGTAGAAATGTAGAAGAATGAGACCCAAACTTATCATATTGTGTGTGATTTGTCCAAATTTATTGAAAAAATGGAAATATGGGTGGTGAACTGTAATCATACTATAATAAGGGTAGAATTAAAATTTTGAAGTTTGGAATTTCCCGTTTCATACTAGAAAGGTTAATATCATATTTCTTTTGTCCAACACAAATGTATGTATTTTTTTTTATAAATTATAGTTCGGGAAATATTACTAGGTAAAATTTGTAAATGACCTATAAATAAAGAGTTTATAATCAATCTCAATTTTGTGTTTTGTTTTGTTACAAGAATTAAAGTAGAATATTGACACTATTATATTGTTCTATTGATTTCTAATCACTATTATCGTAACATCAACATTATTTATTTTTGTGTATGTTGTAGTTGTTGAGATAAAAAAACACTAATGTTCAAAAGTTTATCATGTTGTTAACTACACCTAACACAACTTATTAGAACTTTTGTGGTGTTGACGATAACTAAACACTATATTGTACACCTCAAATCCGTAGGACTCAAAGTGCTACTGGGCTATGATCTCACAATGAATCTTGTTCCTAGCCTGACAACTTCACTGAATCTTACAACAAGACACCAATAGATTAAAACAAATTATAGAAACTGATATATATATATATATATATATATATATATATATATATATATATATATATATATATATATATATATATATATATATATATATATATATATACATGTTAAAAGGATGATACAGAGTACTGCTGAGTACAAAGTTAAACTGAAATCCGTATAATAAGAATAAACTCAAAATCCCACGAATACGCCCAGTGTACGGAACCCTCAGCAGATCACCCCTCTGGATCACTCTGCAGCTCTCCTAACTTGTAAAGGATCTACAACACGGTATAAAACCGTTATCTAACTATGCACATATATAAGAAGATGCTAGAGCACAATCACATATCAGAAATAATAAACACTTCAGCATGATATCACACATTTACCCAGTTTATTATCTTTAATAAGTCGAATCACTTAATCGTATAAATAGATGTATATAAAGATATGTGACAAGAGGAATATAATCCCCGCCTCTGAGTACTCTAGCTAGCTGGATTAGTATCAGCACACCTCCCGTGTACCCTATGGGAGTGGTGAGGGTCTTTCCCATATACCAGATCTGGCCTGACTACAGAGAACCTCCCAGACTCCACTACGGGATGAAAGGGAAAGGTTATCACGGCCACTACAATGGGAGGTCAGTATAACATAGGTCGGTGACCATAATAACACATGCTATAAAGCATAAAATACACACACCACTCAAGCATACATCCAATATAAGGATAGTAGCTAAGTAAGTCCTATGGACTTACCTCGATCTCAAAAGTATCTCGCTACGAACAACTCTCAGAAACGTCCACTCCAACTGGAGGACAACACAGCCTATACAAGGCATACATACATATATATCACAATCCTATCACACGAAGGGGTCACACCTAGACCCAAGGGATCCATAAGGGATCATATCCAACTTGTAACCTCAAAGCCGTAACCGGCATATCTATAACATACTCATCATAAACCGGTACCTAGCATGGTACTAGTTTCCTCATACTAGAAAGAAAAGGAACTACCTAACTACAGGTAGTCCCGGGACAAGACGCACCTGCGTGAACTAAGGACGCAGGGGCGGAACACAGGCAACCGCAAGTGCGGGGGTGGTGACACGGGATGCAGGTAACGCAGGCAAGGCGCTGGCGCTGGAGCACGCGCTGCGACACGTCTTCCGCAGGGGAGGTGACTTCTGGCCACGGGGGCGGCGACAGTGTAGAATGAAATCTCGCGGCTTCTCTTTAGCTCTTCACGTGATCAAATCACGTCTATTCTCTTCTATAGTCACACACATATACAAACATACACAATTCCAACATCACCCTATGTCCAAGCATCAAATCCTAAGCTAAGGAAAGAAGGATAAAGAAGAAGAAAGAATGAAGAAGCAAGGAGGACATACCAAAGCTGTGGCCTAGGCACGAAATTGCTCCAAAACAACACTTACACTAGCTCTCAAGCTCAGCATATCAAACACTAGCATCAACATCAACATTCACCACCAAAACTCTCTTATCAACTCAAGGAAAAACCAACACAAGATCAAGAAGGATGAAGGAGAAACAAGGAGGACGTGAAGGCTGGATGAAAAGTGAATAAGGAAACCCTTGCTCAGCAAGGAGAAGAAAGAAGTAAAGATAAGGGGTAAAGCACTGTCAAAGGAGTCAACAAAACCAAATGCAACCGTCGGAAACCGCAGGGGCGGTCCCATGAGCCGCAGGGGCGGAAACCCGCAGGGACGGCCAAAATGCCCGCGGGTGCGGAAAAGTCTACACTTGGCCAAAGCCAATCTCGGCCATGGTCCGATCTCGGTCCGGAAGAGTAGGGGTCTCACATCTCACCCCCCTAAAAACAAGTTTCGTCCCGAAACTTGCAAAGATTCTGAAAACACTCGGACTCAAAAGTCGAGGTAACACTCTCTATAACCTCAAACATAAGCATGGAGGAAATCATCAACTCCAGTAGTAAACTATACTATCCAGGGCCTAGAGGAAAATCATCTCTAGCCAAACCATAAACATATCACAAGGCATAGAGGAATCACATCTCTAGCCGTATCGTATCCATAACAGAAAGGCATGGAGGAAGTACATCTCCAACACTACTATGTCCATCAAAATATCATGGAGGAAAGAACCATCTCCAGCTAAACCTATCGTATCACAATAGCATGGAGGAAAGAACCATCTCCAACTATAAACAAGAATCATACTAGCATAACAAGATCTAATAAGATCATAATCACATCAAAGCTAGCATGAAAATAAACACATCATAACCTATAAGCATGTAAGCATATAAGACTCACCAAGCTAGTACTAAGATCTACTCGGTGATCCTACTGGTGCACCTATCTTGGCATATAACTCTGGATAGTTCCTCTGGATACTATCCTCAGTCTCCCATGTAGCCTCCTCGGGTCCTCGTCTTGACCACTGTATCCTCAACATAGGGATGTCCTTCGAACGCAGACGTCTCATACCTCGCTCTAGGACTGCAATAGGATGCTCTACAAACTTGTGGTCCGGCTCAACCACCAAATCCTCATAACTCACAATGTGCCTCGGATCTGGTATGTACTCCCTCAACTGAGACACATGAAATACAGGGTGAACACCCTCTAGTCTCGGAGGCAAGGCTAACCTGTAAGTTGCGCTCCCAACCCGATCCAGAATCTCGAACGGTCCGACATATCGGGGACTCAACTTCCCCTTAATGCCAAAACGCCTAACACCTCGTGTCGGGGACACTCTCAGCCACACATGGGCTCCAACCCTGAACTCTAGAGGTCTACGCCTCCTGTCAGCATAAGACTTCTGACGGCTCTGTGCAGTCAGCACACGCTCTCTGATCAATGTTACCCGAGCCATATCATCCTGAATCTGATCAGGTGCTAAACCACTGACACTGCTCTGCTCATCCCAGCATAACGGGGTACGACATCACTGTCCATACAGTGCCTCATATGGGGCCATCCCAATAGATGCATGCTAGTTGTTGTTGTAGGAGAACTCAACAAGTGGGAGATGATCTGTCCACACTTGTCCCCAATCCAACACACAAGCTCGCAGCATATCCTCTAGGGTCTGAATGGTCCTCTCTGGCTGACCATCTGTCTGAGGATGGAACGCAGTCGTGAAGTGTAAACTCGTCCCCAGGGCAGTCTGAATCTGCTGCCAAAATCTCGAGGTAAATCGCCCATCTCTGTCTGAGACGATCGTCCTCGGTACACCATGGAGTCTCACTATCTGCCTAGTGTACTCCTCAGCTAATCTGCTCACCGGCCACTTCTCCCTGATAGGAATGAAACGTGCCGTCTTCGTCAATCTGTCTACTATGACCCAGATGGCATCAAAACTCCGGCTCAGCCTCAAGCCAGTCACAAAATCCATGGTGACGTCCTCTCACTTCCTTTGTGGAACAGGAAGGGGATGAAACTCACCTCCAAGTCGGAAATGCTCGATCTTGACCTGTTGGTAGGTCGCACACTAAGCTACAAATCTGGCTACATCGGGCTTCAACCCTCCCCACCAATATATACGTCTCAAGTCCTGATACATCTTACTCGTACCTTGATGTACAGAGTAGGTGTACAGTGAGCCTCCTGTAAAATCCTCTGCCTCAACTCTGTATCAGCAGGTACACAGACGCGACCGCGGCGCCTCAAAACTCCATCTGCTCCAAGCAGAAACTGGGGTGCCTCATCTCGAGACATCCTATCTCTAATCCTCTGTAAAGTCGGGCAGGTCTCCTCTTTCTGTCGGATCTCATCCAACAGATCAGGAAGAACCTCTAAAGTACGTAGTTGGGCATCCTCATCAGGAAACTGGATGTCCAACTCTAACCAGATCAGATATCTCTGCAACTGATGCTGAACTGTCAGTCTCATAATCGCCTGCTCTCGAGGCGTCTTCCTGCTCAGGGCGTCGGCGACAACGTTCGCCTTCCCTGGATGATACAGGATCTCTAAATCAAAGTCCTTGATCAGCTCGAGCCACCTACGCTGGCGGTTATTCAATTCCCGCTGCGTGAAAATATACTTCAGACTCTTATGGTCTGTGAAGATCTGACATGTAGCACCATACAGGTAATGTCTCCAGATCTTCAATGCATGAACTACCGCTGCCAACTCCAGATCATGAGTCGGGTAGTTCTCCTTATACGTCTTCAACTGTCGAGACACATAAACAATAACTCTACCTCGCTGCATCAAAACACATCCCAAGGCTAGGTTGGATGCATCACTGTAAATCACAAAATCCTCAGTACCCTCGGGCTGTGCCAAAATAGAAGTAGAAGTCAAACGCCTCTTCAACTCCTCAAAACTCTTCCTGCACTGATCAGACCACACAAATCTGGTAGTCTTCCTCAGCAAACTCGTCAGTGGACGGGACAATCACAGAAAAAACCCTCCACAAAGCGTCTGTAATAACCGGCTAGGCCAAGGAAATACGTACTTCCTTGATGTTCGTCGGTGTCGTCCAAGCTGCTACTGCCTCTATCTTCGCTGGATCACCTTGATCCCCTCAGCTGAAATCACATGACCCAGGAATGCTACCTCTGGCATCCAGAACTCACACTTAGAGAACTTAGCATAAAGTTCTCTATCCCGCAAAACCTGCAATACAGTCCTAAGATGTCCTGCATGCTCCTCTCCACTGCGAGAGTATACCAGAATGTCATCAATAAAAACCACCACAAACTGATCCAGGAAGTCGATGAAAATACTATTCATCAACTCCATAAAGACGGCTGGGGCATTCGTAAGCCCAAATGGCATCACTACAAACTCGTAGTGGCCATATCTGGTCCGGAATGTTGTCATGTGCACATCCTGCTCCCTCACCCTCAGTTGGTGATACCCGGAACGCAGGTCAATCCTAGAGAACACGGTTGCTCCCTGTAATTGATCTAACAAATCATCAATGCGCGGCAGTGGATACTTGTTCTTGATGGTCACCTTGTTCAGCTCTCTGTAATCTATGCATAACCTCAGTGATCCGTCCTTCTTCCGCACGAAAAGGACAGGTGCTCCCCAAGGGGACACGCTAGAGAGAATGAAGCCCTTCTCAACCAACTCCTCGAGTTGCTTCTTCAGCTTCAACATCTCGACAGGCGCCATCCGGTATGGGGCCTTCGAGATGGGTCTCGTACCATGCTCCAACTCGATACTGAAATCCACACTCCTTTGAGGCAGAAAACTGGATGGCTCAACAAAAACATCAGTAAACTCACAAACAACTGGGATATCCTTTAACGCTGGACTCTCCCCCTCCTTCATGGCATAACACTAGAAGGCCTCGCAACCCTGTGCAATCTGTCTAGCTGCCTGTATAGCGCTGATAACTGTGCCTACTTTTCCAATGTCCCAACCTCGGAAAACCTCTATTTGGCCTAACTCGGTTGAGAGTGTAACATTCCTCCTACCTACATCTAGGACTGCAGAATGTCTAGCCATCCAATCCATACCTAGAATGACTTCTTCATGCTCTAATGGCATGACAAAGAAGTCAACTAGTAACACACGGGTCCCTACAGAAATGGGACAACCGTGAATCTCACGGGTACCTCTAACCCTACCACCATCGGGTAACCTTATAATAAAGGCCATCCCCTCAACTGTATCTAAACCAGACGCTCTACACAGGCATTAGAAATAAAAGAGTGGGTAGCACTAGTATCAAATAAAACTCTAACAGGTAAACCATGAATCAGAATGGTACCTGTAGCAGTAGGTGCAGCTGGCTCCTCTACACTCCTCAACTCAAAAACACGACCCTATGGGCCTCTGGTATCAGTGGTGCCCCCACCACGGCCTCTCCCTCTACTCGGCCCAAGAGCAGATCCTGAGTCGTAGGGCGATCTGGGACCCTCTACTGTCCCTGTATCTGCTGCTGCTGCTGAGGTGGCCTCTGCCCACCTCCCGCTACACTAGGCAGGAGAAAGAACCCTGCTGAGATGCAGCTCCGCCCTGGCGGCAGTAAAACGGCTCTATGACCTGGTCTACCACAGGTAAAACACGTCACTAATGGCCTCGTGCACTCGGGCTTCAGATGCCCTAGATCTCCACAGTTAAAACATTGCCGTCCTTTCTCTGCAACCGGCGCAGATGAAGGCTGACTCTGGCGTCTCTAACCAATCCACCCACTAGTAGAACCACTAGTACCACTGGTCTGCCTTGTACGCTGTCTCTTCTCAGACTCTCCGGTCTGAGAAGCTCTCCTCTGTCCAGCTCGCTCCCTCTCATAATCGGAAGCTCTGTCCTGATAATCTGTGAGAGTCTCACAATGAAATCCCGCCATGTAGGTCCGGGTAGTATCCCTCAGTCGTCGAGAAAAGAGATAAACGTGCTGGTCTGCAGCAGGTGCAGCTGGTCACAATAATGTCAGCTCCTCCTGAAACCTCCTGATGGCCTCAGAGACTGGTACATCCTCAAACCCAGCTTTCACAAAATCTCGCAGTTTCTCCCTCCTCAGAGAGGCAGGGCAGAAACGCTCTCTAATCATCGTCTTCATCTGATCATAACTGGTAACCTGACCCCGTACTGATCTCCACCAGTGTTGTGCCAAGTCCCGAAATAAAGTCTGAACCAGCTCGATCTGTCTGTCAGTTGGACATCGAATAGACTCCAGAGCTGAGTCTACATGCCCGATCCAAAGCTCAACCTCCAACCCCACCTTCCCAGTGAAAGGGGGTACACCCATCTGATAGAATGCCTTCAACCAGGTATCTTGGTCTAGGCCCTCTATGCTCCTCTGGTGCTCTGGCAATCTCAGCAGCAGGTACCTGTACAGCTGGTACCTGAGTAACGGTGTGGGACCTCTCAGATGGTCCCTCCTGTGCCTGTAAATCTGGGGCACGTCTACCGGCTCTGGCAGCCTCCTCAACTACGTCTGATATAAGCATGAAACTCTGACCTACCCATAGAGACGCGATCAGAATCACCAGACTGGGCTCTCTGTGCCCCCTGTCTCTCAGCTGCCCCGTTCCAGTCTCAGGAACGGCGCTCTCAGCAACCTCCTCATGTAACTCTCCCGCATGTGAACCGTCAGCTAGGAGTCCTACCCCGTCCTCTACCTAGAGGGGTTCTACCTCTACCTCGTCTTGCTGCCAGGTAAGGCCCTAGTCTGAACCATCTGCAGAGAGACGTAAACCTATCTAGAAGGCTATATATATGCCATATGTATAGATATATCACAGATCAATCACAACAGAATATCTATATATCTATACTGTCGAGATCTTCAAAGGGGCAATGGTTCACGTACACGATAACCCAAAACATTTGTACTCATTTCAAAACCAAAAACCTTTTGAAAAGTCAAACCCCTTTCGGGTTCTGTTTATTTATCTATTCGAACTTTATTGCAGATTACTAGTGCCATTGTTGTCAACCTGGCTCTGATACTAACTTTGTAACACCACAAATCCGTAGGACTCGGAGTGCTACTGGGCTAGGATCTCACAATGGATCCTGTCCCTAGCCTGACAACAACTTCACTGAATCTTACAACAAGGCACCAATAGATTAAAACAAAACATAGAAACTGATATATATACATGTCAAAAGGATGATACAGAGTACTGCTGAGTACAAAGTCAAACTGAAATCCGTACAATAAGAATAAACCCAAAATCCATGAATACGCCCAGTGTACGGAACCCTCAGCAGATCACCCCTCTGGATCACTCTATAGCTCTCCTAACCTGCAAAGGATCTACAACACGGTATAAAACCGTTAGCTAACTATGCACATATATAAGAAGATGCTAGAGCACAATCACATATCAAAAATAATAAACACTTCAGCATGATATCAAACATTTACCCGGTTTATTATCTTTAATAAGTCAAATCACTTAATCGTTACAGATAGATGTATATAAAGATATGTGACACGAGGAATATAATCCCCGCCTCTGAGTACTCTAGCCAGCTGGAGTAGTATCAGCACACCTCCCGTGTACCCTATGGGAGTGGTGAGGGTCCTTCCCGTATACCAGATATGGCCTAACTACAGAGAACCCTCCCAGACTCCACCACGGGATGAAAGGGAAAGGTTATCACGGCCACTACAATGGGTGGTCAGTATAACCATAGGTCGGTGACCATATAACACATGCTATAAAGCATAAAAACACACACCACTCAAGCATACATCCAATATAAGGATAGTAGCTAAGTAAGTCATATGGACTTACCTCGATCTTTAGAAGTATCTCGCTACGAACAACTCTCAGAAACGTCCACTCCAACTGGAGGACAACACAGCCTATACAGGCACACATACATATATATCACAATCCTATCACACGAAGGGGTCACACCAAGACCCAAGGGATCCATAAGGGATCATATCCAATTTGTAACCTCAAAGCCGTAACCGGCATATCTATAACATACTCATCATAAACCCGGTACCTAGCATGGTACTAGTTCCCTCATACTAGAAAGGAAAGGAACTACCTAACTATAGGTAGTCCCGGGACAAGACGCACCTGCGTGAACTAAGGACGCAGGGGCGGAACACAGGCAACCGCAAGCGCGGTGGCACTCAACCGCGGGGGCGGTGACACGGGATGCAGGTAACGCAGGCCAAGGCGCTGGCGCTGGCGCACGCGCTGCGACACGTCTTCCGCAGGGCGGTGACTTCTGGCCGCGGGCGGCGACAATGCAGAATGAAAGAATGCAGAAGCCAACGGAGGACATACCAAAGCTGTGGCCTATGTTCAAGCATACACAATTCCAACATCACCCTATGTCCAAGCATCAAATCCTAAGCTAAGGAAAGAAGGATAAGGAAGAAGAAAGAATGAAGAAGCAAGGAGACATACCAAAGCTGTGGCCTAGGCACGAAATTGCTCCAAAACAACACTTCCACTAGCTCTCAAGCTCAGCATATCAAACACTAGCATCAACATCAACATTCACCACCAAAACTCTCTTATCAACTCAAGGAAAAACCAACACAAGCTCAAGAAGGATGAAGGAGAAACAAGGAGGACGTGAAGGCTGGATGGAAAGTGAATAAGGAAACCCTTGCTCAGCAAGGAGAAGAAAGAAGTAAAGCTAAGGGGTAAAGCACGGTTAAAGGAGTCAACAAAACCGGCTGCAACTGCCGGAAACCGCAGGGGCGGTCCCATGAGCCGCAGGGGCGGAAACCCGCAGGGCGACCAAAAATGCCCGCGGGTGCGGAAAAGTCTACACTCGGCCAAAGCCAATCTCGGCCATGGTCCGATCTCGGTCCGGAAGAGTAGGGGTCTCACATATATATTACTATTCTAAACTTGTTGACAATACATAATTACACTTAATATTAATAGTATTGTTGAAAGCAATTAAACATATGATTTTGCTATTTAGTGTCATTGATATAAGAACTTGTGTTTTTGATGTTCTTAAACTGTTTAAGGATTTAATATGTTGTTGACAATGCCTAACACAAGTTATTATTATTTTTCCGTTGATGACAATAGTTAAAACTAAATATTGCTATTCTAAATTTGTTGACAATACATAATCAAACTGT